>AYEL01091163.1:0-30989 GCA_000484575.1 Olivierus martensii
AAAACTACAAAATTAATAAACACAACATAGAATGTTAAACAACAATGTCATTTAATAAGATCACTTACCTTAATTTTCGATAAAGGTTAGATGATAAACGATATATCTCGAAAAACTAACGTTAAAGCATACAAATCCAATACAGAATATAGTTTGTTTGGAAAAATAATGGCGATCTAAGTCACGTGACTGTAAGTGTCCAATAAAAAATTATTTCCCGTATGGCCACTCTCTGATTGTAGGCTCTCTAAAGCGAACTCCTCTCAATAGAAGTTGTCTCGCTTATTATATACTCGCTTTGGGCTGCACCCATCTCTCATTAAGGATGGCTGTTCGGCTTTCAACCATCCAAGCTTCTACGGGTCGGTTAGATTTTTGTCAACAGATGACATTACTTTCCATTCTGTAAGAATAAGTGACGAGGCGAAACAAACTCTTCCACAAACGGTCATCCCATCAGAGAGGACAGCCAGATTGTGGAGATGGGGATCGACAGGCCGGGTTCAGACCCATGATAAATTTTTCCAAGGAATTTTTTGCTGTTTTAAGCCCCTTTCCACTTAGTGTGAATACTAGGGGATGGGGCCAGTTGCAATTATTGGCTGAACTCAGATCCATGAAGAGGGACATGGATAGTGAAAGATGGAAAGCACCGAGTCAGGCCCAGAACTTCGAAAATACTTTTTAGGAGATGCCGGACCCGGGACGTGAACTTGATCCTCCTGAGTATCTCGCCAACGCGTTACCCAAGAGGCCATATGGCCGCCTTTTCCAAGTAGTAGTATCCAAGACTAGAATCCGGATCTTCCAAGATGAAAAGCCAAAGCATTTTCACGCGGTCAATCTTGTGGAAGGGCTTGAATTTCTATATTTCATTTAAAAATAGATATTTGTTTAGCAAGTCAAAAAAGTAGCACATTAATTGAAGTAGCAGTACTTCAGAGACGAGGTGAAGCTGAGTCTTTGAATATAGCTTATGCTTTATGCAGTGAATTTGTAATGTTGCTTGAAAATTGTTTAAACGATTTTTTATTTATAACTACAAATAAATAATTATCTTACAGCATATTCAAAATCAACTCAGTTTGATGGAGATAATTCAGTTTCAACATTGTTATCTTTAAATGAAAAAATGGGGGATCGCAAGTTTGACCCTTGTACAGGCGTTGCGTACCCTACTTACGGCACTGCATGACACGGTCCTGACTTCAATTTAAAACGATCTACAGTATTTTATGCGGTTATATATAAATGTTAGCTTCTGGAACAGCACTATCTCAAAACTTACTGTTATTGTCTTAAATTTTTCGTAGTTATTTCATCCTTATCAATTCTTTTTAATAAATTTAAACACCTTACGTAAAACAACATACTATGTATATGTACATACGAATATATAACTCACCAACTAACACATCATAGGCTATGTCAGTATGAATCACATCTACGAAATTTGCATCAGATTTATGTAGACGCAGATGTGGTGGTACATTTTGGAATTTTGGTCCAGCTGGATCTAAACCTAAAAAATAATTAAATATGCTATAATAAATTTATCAGGTGAAAAAGCTTGTTGAATAATATTCCTAAAAAATAATTAAATATGCTATAATAAATTTATCAGGTGAAAAAGCTTGTTGAATAATTAACTTTTAATTTTAGGAAATATAATTCTGTTGATTAAAAACAGAAATAGAAGCCCATTTTAATTTGATTAATATTTTGGTAGTGCACTCCAGAACCCATCATGAGCTGGCTAATACCTGTTATGAGATCAGCTGTATGTTGAAGGGTGAGATTTGATGGGCCATGCCCTGATCCCTCCTGAAAAAATCTTGAGATATGGAATCCGAAATTGAATTTAATCCTGCTGTGATAAGACAACGCTTTACCTCATAGATGTCCATCGGCTGACCAAATATATGAACTGTATATAATTCAAATTATGCAGCTTATAATTAACAAAAGCATATGAAATAATATTTTTTGATGCAATATACAGGAAAAAATCCTTATGTATCCCTTTAGCTTTCAATCGAAGTATTCTGGCGCAATAAAAGCAAGGTCTACATATAAAAAAGTGACCTTACGCTATAGATTGAGAAAAATTGCAGGGCGCCAATTGAGAAGCTTGAATATCGTATGCCCTGATCCCTCCTGGCATGACATTTTACTGTCTGTGCATATGTTTTGTGCAAGCCACATGTCTTTCCGTGATAATTAAAGAACGCTGTATAATTTTGCAATTGAAAATTTTATCCTATCCTGCTTAATTTTCTAGATACGATATTCAAGCTTCTCAATTGGCGCCCTGCAATTTTTCTCAATCTATAGCGTAAGGTCACTTTTTTATATGTAGACCTTGCTTTTATTGCGCCAGAATACTTCGATTGAAAGCTAAAGGGATACATAAGGATTTTTTCCTGTATATTGCATCAAAAAATATTATTTCATATGCTTTTGTTAATTATAAGCTGCATAATTTGAATTATATACAGTTCATATATTTGGTCAGCCGATGGACATCTATGAGGTAAAGCGTTGCCTTATCACAGCAGGATTAAATTCAATTTCGGATTCCATATCTCAAGATTTTTTCAGGAGGGATCAGGGCATGGCCCATCAAATCTCACCCTTCAACATACAGCTGATCTCATAACAGGTATTAGCCAGCTCATGATGGGTTCTGGAGTGCACTACCAAAATATTAATCAAATTAAAATGGGCTTCTATTTCTGTTTTTAATCAACAGAATTATATTTCCTAAAATTAAAAGTTAATTATTCAACAAGCTTTTTCACCTGATAAATTTATTATAGCATATTTAATTATTTTTTAGGAATTTTCAATCGAAGTATTCTGGCGCAATAAAAGCAAGGTCTACATATAAAAAAGTGACCTTACGCTATAGATTGAGAAAAATTGCAGGGCGCCAATTGAGAAGCTTGAATATCGTATCTAGAAAATTAAGCAGGATAGGATAAAATTTTCAATTGCAAAATTATACAGCGTTCTTTAATTATCACGGAAAGACATGTGGCTTGCACAAAACATATGCACAGACAGTAAAATGTCATCACCAAAATCGCATCACTAAAGCTTGCAGAGATATCAGTCACACACGAGTACTTCTTGTTTGGTGTTCAAAAGTGTATTACAACTGATGATGATATTTTGAACAGTACTGCATTTGTAGTAGACTCATTGCATATTTCTCACCTTTTCCTTTTCAATAAATGAGCCATTTCCATAATTATCTCTTTTCGTTTACCTCATTTTTATCATCTATGGGCATTTTCTGTGTAAACGATGTATCATTCCATACTAACAAGTAAGTAATGAACACTCTAAGCTTTGTAATTGAAAATTTTCTCCTATCTTGCTTAATTTTCGAGATAAGATTTCTAAGTTCTTTAATTCGCCACTAGACGCGCTGCAATCATTCTCAACCAATAGCGCATATAGTCTCATTACTATATATAGACCCCTAGACCAGGGGTGGGCAATTATTTTCTGCCAAGGGCCGGATAAACAATCTTCAGGATAAAGCGTGCCGTGTAAAAAATTGAAAAGTACCTAAGGGCGAATTTAACTTTACGACGCCGTAATTATGTAATTATTAATAATTATTGTGTAATTATGTAATGAAATTATTGATGATAACATTAGCTACTCTATTATAATTAATGAAAACTACTTTGATATAAAATGATTACTGACGTTCAAGCAAGATTGATTCTTGCACAAACACATTCCTCTCATCATCACATATGACAAGAATAATGGTTGCGCCAATTTACCTGCCCCGTTCTTGTCAATCTCGCTTTCGGATGTAACCACTTTTGTGATACTTACACAAAGAATATATTCGTGTATCAATATTAAACTTTTATGATACTTACACAAAGAATATATTCGTGTATCAATATTATTTTTAAAATTTACGTTTCTTGTGTTATTTTCTTAGATTTTGTTTGTATGCAAAAACTTCAAAAGCATCCGTAGAAACTATTTTTTCATTAGAAACATTAGAAAGTAATTCATCCTACGAATTAATAAATTTAGATAATTTTCTTTAAAAACGTAAGTATTTTATCAAACTGATTGATAGCTAACAACCTATTGCAGCAGAATGTTACAAAATATTAGATATTCTATGTAATTAATTTTGTAAAAACAAATTTACAACTTAATGTAAATGATGAAATTTACTATGTTCATGGTTAATTATTATCATCAAAATTTGGAGTAACTCGGTAATGTACGTGTATAGTAGCGAGAGAATCCATTATTTTACACTACAAAGTATCCACTATTTTATTTTTTCTTTTCGAGTAGAATTTTACAAATGCGAGCCTTGAAACTGTAATATGTTCTAGTTTATGCGGCGGGCCGTATAAGATGTCTTCGCGGCCGGATCCGACCCACGGCCGTCTTTTGCCCACCCCTGCCCTAGACCTTGCTTCTACTGCATCAGAACACTTCAAGACCCACGGGCCGTCTTTTGCCCACCCCTGCCCTAGACCTTGCTTCTACTGCATCAGAACACTTCAATTGAAAGTTAAAGAATGCATAAGGACTTTTCTTAGAACCCTGTAATTTTGAGTGATTGAAATTTTTTAATAAGGCATCATAAAAATTCAAGAAATCGAATGAATTCAAATAAAATATCGTATAGGAAAATATTATTAAACTAATATAGGAAAATATATATTTCTTCACATATGCTTATATTTGGAAAATACAGCATATAATTTCATGAAATTTGAAATATTTTATTTGAGGATTTTCGTAGGAATTATCATAACTTGCGAAAAATAGTTGATAACAATAAATGGATGCTTATAGAGTACTTGACTTCATTTAATTTCATGAATTTTTATGATATAATAATTATTTTTTAATAGGCAATGCATTTATGAGGAGAGTATTCTGCATACATAGTATAGTCTTTTCAGCTAAAGAACTTTCAAGGCCAAATTCCATGATTGACGAGTCTTTTCAAGTACATACTATAGTCTTTTCAGCTAAAGAACTTTCAAGGCCAAATTCCATGATTGACGAGTCTTTTCAGTTAGGATTAATTATAGACGATACGATGTAAAACGAATCGTCAGTAGAAAATTTATCATCATTTTCGATGTGATGTTTGATTTAAAAACAGTAATTAGATTAAAATATTTGAATCTTTACTTTATAAAAACTAAAATGCCTTTTCTAAGTGTTCACAATTTAACTGGCGTGTTTTCCATTTCCAGGCCATCGTCTGCTGTTTTGCTACCTTCGATTATAATTCTTTTAATTGTCGATACAGAAATAAACACTAAAATGCCTTTTCTATCTAAGTGTTCACAATTTAACTGGCGTGTTTTCCATTTCCAGGTCATCGTCTGCTGTTTTGCTACCTTCGATTATAATTCTTTTAATTGTCGATACAGAACTACCAATATCGAGTGAAGTTTCGTTGAATATGTCATTTCGCAAGATTTTTGCCTTTTAAAGTACTTTATATACATTTAAAATAGCATTTCTACCTTGACTGGACAATGTTTCTCCTCTCTTGCAAACAACTGCATTATCCGCCATTACTACTAAATACTAAAGGACGATGTCATTCGTTATATCTATTGTATATTTAATTTTAAAAGATTAAAGATTTAATTTAATATTTAATAGCATAATCATGAAATGTAAAGTATTAATTTAACAATTTTTAAAAGATAACAAGCATTTCAAATTATTAGCGATGGTAAAAAGTAAACTGCTATTGGATGAACAAAATAGAAACTAATTATTCTATTGGATGAATTGATCTTTGCAACCACAATCTCTTTACCATAAAAGGCAGCTCATCTTTCGTTGAAAAGAGTATAGTTATTGCATGAATTCTTATTTTCTTCCGACTGAGGAAAATTCTAGATATCTTAATTAGTAATGAATAAAAATCTGTATCCTAAATTTGACCCAAATCTATTGAATGATAAGACTGTTAGAAGTGTCAACGGAAGAGTGACCAATTTTTGCTGTTTTCAATCTGTTTAATTTTGTTGTGTCTTATTAATTTAATTTGATGCTTAAATTTGACATTCTTATCTATTCAATATCCCTCTCAAATTTAATTAAAAGATTAGTAATATTTAATTTGAAAATTACAGCGAGTTGAATTCGGCCAAATAGAGAATCAGTTACTATCATTGCTGTGCCTATATTCATTGTTATATACTTACTGTTTTATATCAGTTCCTTTCGTCCAATTCTTTGTTAAAAGAAAATTTTTCTCGTTCAAGATAATATCCCAACAAAACTTGAGAGTGAATACAAATGCAATATGAGAATTGTAAATTTTCTCCATATACATGTAGTGTTTAACAGAAATCAACGAAAATTCCCTAAGACCTTTAGACGTGAGAATATAATCCAAAGCACTATTACAAACCAATATATAATCATTTTTTGAATATTGCACAAATGTATGTTTACAAAATTTTGCTATTCTGAATATAGTATCAGCTTTTGGTTCAGAAATGTTTATAAAATTCCTGTCGCATAAAAATAGAATTTAAAAAAAAAAAAAATCATGATCAAGGAGAGTCTTAAAAATATACATAATTCATATTTTAACTAGAGCATAGCTATATAATTTTCAGTTAAAACTATATTTATTTATAATTTGAATTGCTAATTGTTTTAATTTATTGTTCAATATTAATAAACAGAATATAAAAAATTTTTGATTATATTTGTTTATCTTTCTATTTTATATTTTTTTAGCTTACTAATATTTTTAATTGAAGAGTGTTTATTGATTTTGATATGTTTAGTTTTAATTTTTGCTATTTATGCATTGTTTATGGAAAAAGAATATAAGAAAAATTATTTAAATCTTTTTTCTTTCTCTTATGGAAAAAATATTATTAATGTTAACTACAATAAATATAAATTTGTATTCTATTTGAAATTTTTAAATATTATAAAGATATTTATTATAGGAAAATAATAAAAAAAAAAATTTTAATCACCTGTTATTCTTCCTATTTTAGAAATATATTTTCCTACAAATCCAGAAATATGTGCTCCTAAACTGTGACCAATTAAATGAATATCTTCAGGATTAGCTCCTCTGAAGACCTGAAAGAACATTTCTTTTTACATGTTTTCCTAACATGAAATTAATTGTTAATTGTTACAATTCAAAATTGTTAATAAACGATTCCTTACTTTAAGATATTTTATTAAATTTGCTACTTTTTTAGCTATTGAGTGAAGATCGTGAACAACTTCGGTATAAAATTTCACACTAACTTTGAACCAGTCCACAATTATTACGTTATAGTCTCCTTGATGTAATAATTCTCTGCATAGTATCTATATATATATTAAAAAATCAGTTCTTTAACGTCAGTACATAAAAAATAAACATAAAAATATTTCATACCTTCCAATATATCGACCTTCTCACATTATCCAAGTATCCATGGATAAGTATTTTTGTTTTCCTGTTACTATCGAAATTGGTATTATTTATGTTTATCGCATTATCCACTTGAAGGATCTCAGCATCTATGTTATCTCTAGTATATAAGAAGAAATTAATACCTGAAAAAAGTGAAATATAGGATTTTGTATTTTAAAACATAATTTTTTTAAAGTTTAATCTAGTTTAAATCTATGAAGTGATAACATTATAAACAAACAAGAATAAGAATACAGTACATGTAAATTAAAAATAATAATAATAATAATAAATCGAATAATATCAATTTATTAAATAAAACAACTAACAAAAAAAATTTTAAATTAAATGTAAATTAATTTGTCAAGAAGGATATTAGATAATATTTTAATAATATAATTAGCATCGTGTAATGTCACGATAATAAAAACACTAATTTGTGACGTCAAACATGCAACTTTGTACTTGCTATCGCTATTTTCTTCACTTTTCGTAATTTCATTTAAAACAGTAGGAAAAATACGAACTCGTAAACTGATGCTAAGTTATAAGTGAAAATTTTTGAAAACATTCGCAATGTCAAGTAATATCGCATATGAAAATTGCATACAAAATAGAAGTCGTCTTCGAATTTATATCTTTCAAACAGAGCAGACTTACCTTTCCCTGTGTTATCTTCATTACAAGAAATAAATGAAAGAAAATAAATAAAAAGGAGCAACAACGTGAAGCGCATGAAGTACCAGTTGGATGTACGATATCGAATAGTGTTATGTATAGCATCTCATCACATCTGGTAGTCACGTGTTTTCCTACTGACCTATTACTTCTAGAAATCCGATACAGTTAAAACTCTTGTTTGAGATAAACACATGTAATAACTAATTAGTAAATATAAAATTAATTAAAACAAAAAAAAAGTTTAATAAATTGAGGAATAAACAACGCGCAAAAATCATCATTTTTTTATTTTAATTTTTTTAAATGCGAAATGTGAATTATAAATAAATATTTGTAAACTATAAAAATGATACAATTCACACATTAAAAGTTATTAATAAAGAAAATATGCTAAATATGCGAAAATAATAATTATGGAGTATACAAAAATATTTATTAGTGTATCATGTTTGTGATTCTTATCTATTTAAATATACTAATATGGAATATCGTTCGAGTTTGTGATCTCTCCAATCTATGCGTCAAAAATATCCTAACTTGAACTTTATCGCCTAGGCTAACAAAGCTCAAGTCTACGGCAAATTTACATCAGAAATTAATAGTTTATGCAAATTCGAACAAGCAGGAGGAATGCTCCTTTGTTCGTTCTAACTTGTATAGAGTGGAAGGAAGCGCTTACGTCCCACATAGATTAAAACTATAGTATTTTGAGAAAAACTATACTTAATTCCTAGATATAATAAAAAATATATATCAAATGTGATAAATCAGTTGAGCCTACAAAGAAAACTTGGTCGGCTTGGGACAGTTTTTATGGCTATATTTTGGCTGATTATATGAAATTAATCTAGAAGTAAAATTCCAAGTTTACTTCTGGATTAATTTAATCATAAACTGTAAAATGTTAATATTGACATACAGACAATTGTAGAGCGCTATAATTCACTAATAGAATATGTTAAATGTGTACGGGATTTGTTTAATACGTACAAAGAGAAAGCCAAAAAATCTGAAATAGAAAAAAATTGAAAATGAAGTTTACGCTTTATTTTTATCCTATGTGGAAATTACATAAGGATAAAAATGCGTAAACTTCAATCTGATGAGACATGCGAAGGTGAATTCAAAATATGAAGAAAGAGTAAAATTATAAATCTTGTATTCTCCGAATTATAATGCAGAAGCAATGCTGTATCAAGAAATTATTGTATTTCTAATATTTGTCAATATTTCAACGATAGATATATTGGATCCTTCTGAAAAATTACAGCTGTATTATCGAGGAGATTTATTTTGAAAGTATCGAAATTGCTAAAAAAAAAGAAAAAAAATCGATTTTAAAATTTTGCTGACTTATAAATCGAAACCATCCTTTTGGTATATTCAAATATTTGTACACCTGCTATAAAGTAACTGTTCAGCGAACGTCACTGTCGGCATTAAAACGTATAAAATGTTATTTAAAGGCTAATCTTACAGATTAAAAAATAAAATTCATTTCTATTTTGATTATTGAAAAGGAACTGACATCTTCACGACATTGAAAAAAGTTATAAGAGAGATAATGTAAATATTTGCAAAAAAAAAAAATGCAATAAATAATATTAAGCTGGAATACATTTATATTTTCATTTGTAATAAAGTTATAAAGATTCAATTTTAACGATATTTCATTTAATTTAATTCTTAATTAAAAAAATTTAAGTTCATTAGAGGAGGCAATTATTTCTAGACTTAGAGGCGCCATAATCTTTTAATAAGTGTGTTTATTAATGAAGATTATTACGTAGATGTGCTTAATAATTTTTATTTTCTAACTAACCTGCAATTATAAAATATAAAAAATCTTGGTGCATGCGCTGATTCACACTCCAGACTACACCATAGGATCCCGATATAACATCTTGGTAACGCAGTGATGTCATTGTGGCATAACTGTGTGTGACTTCAAAATATCATTGATGTACGGCATCACCATGACGTAAAGATAGTCGTCAGTATGTGATACCAAGCTGATGTCATCTTCGGGGTCTATGCATGACGTAATTTGGAATGTGAACTTCTTATTTTTATATGCATTCCTACATCGTTTAATCAAACCAGGGACAAACTTTTCGATCTTATGGGGTAATAGAAAGTGCTCTGCGTCAAATCGTAGTTTTGGATCATCCATAGGAGGAGAAGGAGAAGGCTTAATAGATTTTATTAAGATAAATGACGTAGGGATAAGTTATGCAAACTGTTGTCACACTAATTAAAAGAGATTATATCTCTGTAATTAATGAGTTTTCTTTTATAAAATATAAAATGGTCATATTTAATTAATTGTTCGAAAAATAAAAGAATGTAATGTAACATACTCGTATTTGGATATACGTTTTTTTGTACCTGTATAAACTAATTTTTATTTTCTAATTTTTGTTATTTTTACGTAAACTCGGAGAAAAAAATTTTTAAGCAGAAGAAGAGGGTTCTTCAAATTTGTGACGTCACAATCAGAGGTGTCAAGCTTAGTATGACGAAATTAATGAAGTGAAGGAGTCAGTGTTCAAAATAGCGTTATGTATGAGTGAGCATCCATAAACTGGATGCTTTTGAAGTTCCGACGAAAATACTTATTTAATCTTTCAGACTTTTGTTCGAATTTGGTTTAATGTTCGAATATAAGTTACTATTACGATTCGGATAGTAATTCTTGATGGATTATGTGCCCCAAGATGACGTCATCGAATATGCAGGCTCATCTTTGGAATAACAATTTTTGGTTTGGTCAAAGAATTCCAAAGATTTGTATAATTCGTCGTAACGCCATAATACTAATTATGTGTGACGTTACTATGCTGTATCATAGATGACGTCTGATCTCAGAAATATTTTCCCCAATTCTCAGAAATATTTTGTCTTATAGTGGCATCAAAAACCATCATCGATCAATGATGTCATTTTCATATAACAATGGTTTACTACCAGTACTGGCTCTAAGGGTCCCGGCGCCCCGATGCAACTTTCTACTCAGCACCCTTACAATACTGAGAAAAATGACAATTTTGGCGCCCTTCTTCGGAAGGGCGCCGATGGGGTGCATCGAAGCCGGCCCTGTATTGTATTATAGTCTAAGAAACTGAATTGACTTTCTTTTAAATTTCATTTCACAATATTGTATTTTATTATTTCTATATTATTCAATAAGCGATTATTCTAAGATTATTCTTGTAAATTTTCCTTTCAAAAGAAATTCTGAAAGATGAATGTAACAGATTGACTACTCTTTACCAGAAAAGAATGGCTCTGAAAAGCCTTTGGGGTGTTCTCTCAATAATATTGAGAGAACGAAACATCATCGACTGCAACGTTCGAGGTTCTGGTATTCCTTGCCGTTTACTTTCTCCATTTAAATCTTTTCACACTTCTCCTTCGCCTTCTGCTTCTCCTCCTGCTTTTCTTTCCTTTACATCATCGACTGCAAAGTTCGAGGTTCTGGTATTCCTTGCCGTTTACTTTCTCCCTTTAAATCTTTTCACACTTCTCCTTCGCCTTCTGCTTCTCCTCCTGATTTTCTTTCCTTTTCTTCCTCTACTTCTCCTCCCTCCTCTCTTTCCTTTCCTTCCCCTGCTCTTTCTTCTCATACCTATTATTTTCTTTTTTGTTCTTCCACGACTACGTCGTCTCTTCAGGGTGAAGGGCCTCGAACCTCCTTTCACTTCTTCAATGATCCCAGTTTTCTTCTTCAAAGGATAATCTACATCGTCATCAGCACTCCGGGATCGAATCCTCTTGTTGAATTTCTTCTGGGAATCTTGACTTGAAATATCTTCGGTCATGTTTACTTCTGGTTGCAGCGATTAAACCAAACTGTTCTTCCATCGAACAGATTCTCTTTTTATACATTCTGGGTATTCACGAGTAATTTTAAATTTTCGTTCGAAATTTTTGTTCTCTAACCGAATTCCGATCGAATAAAAAAAATTGAAATCTTTCGATTCATTCAAAATTTTAAATTTTTCTATGATATTCTTTTCTATTAAATTTCAATTATATTGATAATATTATTTAAAAAACTCAAATTACAGTATATATAATCACAGACTGCGAATCCATATAGAGTAGCCTACATGTTTCTCAATTGACCAGAAAAAATAATTTCCATCTCACTTCATAATTTCCAAACTTCAGTTAATATTGATTGCTTTATCTTTTTATAATTACACTTAATTAAATAATTTGATAAAATTACGAGCCATAATTTTGAATGTAATTTCATATTCATATCAGCCTGGTAATTTTATGCCACTTAACGATTGCTTATCTTTTTATAATTACACTTAATTAAATAATTTGATAAAATTATGAGCCATAATTTTGAATGTAATTTCATATTCATATCAGCCTGGTAATTTTATGCCACTTAATAAATATTCTTTAAAAAGTGCAAGAAAGTTTGCTTGTCTATATTACTGTAATTGGAATAATTTTTACTGAAAATCATATATCATCTTTAAATTAAAATTTAATTTCATATTCTCTGTTTTAAAAAATTTTATAAAATAATCCTTTCTGACTATTTTGTAAGTTGGAATCTATATGACAAAAATTATTTTTATTTATGTTATTAATGGCTTCTATAAGAACAAAATAAAAATATTCTGATGTGATTTTGGTGTAATTATACTGTATTATTCATCTAGATTCTAGAGATAGATGAAATTTTTAACACAGCAACTATCTGGTCATCCCAAAACTAATTGTCATTTTTAGGATTAAATTTTGAAAGGATATAAAAGATAAATCATTTGATAATTTAATCAAGTATATATCCTTCATTTGAATCAATTATACTCTTCCAATATTTGAAAGCTTTAAAAATTCATGTTTAGACAAGCTGGGACATATTTGAACAAGTACAATATGAAAAAGACATTACTTTTGATATGATCTGATATTTAAACGATAGAAATTTACAGAAGAAAATACTGTAAATGACTAATTACTATTTTTTTGCGAAAATAAATTTTCTCTAAAGATAATAAATCTCATTTATTAAATGTAAATTTTAACAACTTTAAATGAATCTTATTGTTAAAACGAATTGATTCCGATTGATCGTAGCATGTTAATAATTTTTATTTTTAATTTACAAATTTACAAAAACAAATTGATTTTTAATTATAATTTAAATGTAAGAAGTTTTTAATAAAATTAAGCCAGCAAAAATTAGAGATAAATCTGAATAAAAGTTAAGAAAAAGAAAAATTGCGATTATTGAATGTAGAGGAAATAATATATATTATGTCTATTTAATTCTAAAATGTGTGCAATGTTCCTGTAGTGTTAATATTAATTTTTATTGAAAAATAAATGAAATGAATATTATGGAATAATTCAAATTTTTGAATGAATTGAAAAATTTTTTATTCCATCCGAATTCGGTTAAAGAATAAAAATTCAAAATTGCTAGTGAAATTATAACATCGTATAATTATAATGGAAAATATGTAACAGTTTATTTAATAGTAACTTAGAAATTGTTTTTTCATTAGTAAAATTTCACATATTATATTATGCTTGTATAAATTTAAATTTAAATGTTATTCTTTTGATATGCTCTATTAGTTAAAGTCTATTTTTAATGATGGATAAATATAAATCATTTAGTTAATCCATAAATATAAATCGTTTAGTTAATTTGCGGCAACACAAACTTGATTTATTTATAATCCTATTTCGACATTTATATCTTTTGAATTTCTTAAAATTCGAAATGTCTATGCTACACTAAAAATACTTATTTTATACTCTAATTAATGTTTTCCACGCTTTTAGTAATGAGTTTGTGTCTTTTATTTATTTACGACTTCTTCCGTTAAGGTATGCTCAAAATTGTTCAATTTTCTTCTACAAATTTTTATTTTAATCAGTATCATCTATAATTTTAGTTTCTTTCCTTGATATACAGTATTAATATTTCTATTATACGCTGTCTTACTAAGTTTATATTCTTCGATTCTTTCTCTCAATTGCCTGTTAGTTATGTAGGATGTCCCATGTAATCTGATATTCGATAATAATGGAAACAGCATAACTCATAATTTAGTAATTACAATATTTTCTGGAGGAAGTTGTGTATTCAAATCCAAAATCAAGTGATCTTTATCTCCACGAGTCATCTTAAAGATCATTCGATACCCATGCCTATCTCGCAAATCGAGAGATAGGCATGGAGATAGGGAGGACAAAGATAATTAGAAAATTGTAGAGCGGTACCGGCTCTAGAAGTCCCGATGCTCAGTTGCAGTTGATGCAACTGAGCATCGGGTTGATGCTCAGTTGATTTTCTACTCACTGATCTTACAATATTGAGTAAATGATAATTTTGGCGCCTTCTTCCGAAGGCGTCCCGATGGGAGTCCCGATGCTCAGTTGCAGTTTTCTACTCAGTGATCTTACAATATTGAGTAAATGATAATTTTGGCGCCTTCTTCCGAAGGCGTCCCGATGCAGTGCAACGTTTGATTACTGACAAGTGAGTTAATCAGGCTTTGTTTACTATAGCGTGTGACGCTATAGTAACACGCTATAGTCTTCTTACTGAGTTAATCAGGCTTTGTTTACTATAGCGTGTGACGCTATAGTAACACGCTATAGTCTTTTCTCTACCGATTTTAATTTTCATTTTTTTGCTTACACTATGATTTACAGATATTCTTGTTATCTGTAAAGGATAACTAGATTAAATTAATAAATCGATATGTTGGTTACAATTTTCATTCAAATTCTGAAGTAAATAATTCAAAATTTAAGAGATATAAATCTTTCATTCTGATAACTTTGTCATAATCGACGAGAATGCTGCGGATGTCAAAAAATAAATTTGTAATTTATTCAAAATTTCTTAAATATATTTAAATATGTATTCGTACTAAATTTGTTGTACTTATGGACAAAATATTTGGTAATATTTTATTTTTAATGCTGCCATTTACCGTTTGGCACTGAGCGAAGCGCGCGCAATGTGCAAAAATATTATCGATCAGTAATGTCATTTTCATATAACAATGGTTTAGGTTAGAGCAGGGATTCTCAAAGTTTTTCCTAAGTGGGCCAAACTGTAAATTCCAAAATATTTGGCGGGCCAAAAAAGTGTTATGTTCAAATAAGATCAAGCTTGTGTGGTTAGGAGATATGATAAGGCAGATGATATAAAAACTGCTGAAGCTATAGTAATTGCAGCGTTTAAGAAGAGAACATATGTAATAAACGATAATCAAGCAATAAATGTACCGGCGCAATGGTTTTTGTGACATATAATAGGCCATGTTAATCACGATTTCCTTTAATTATAATTATTTTTATTATATGTAAAGCATTTATATTTATATTTATATGTATCATTTAAGTTTATTTTAATTTGTATATGACATAATGCTGAATTTTAACGTAATATGTACGTATTCTTTACTAGACAATCAAATTATTGTATATAGTTCTTTTGTTCTAAAACGTTATATTATTCTTATTGAGCTGAAGATGGCTTAATAAAGCTGAAAGCGCTTCTCTTTTACGAATGTTTTTCCACTGTGAATTTGTGCTGAATTAGATTTATAATTTTGGGTTAATTTAGCTTGGAATATTTGGTTTAATGTTATTCCCCTAATTAGCTTCAATTAGAGTAAATAATAATTTTTATTTGAATATGAATAACAGTTTAAAAGTTTATTTTGTATAGTTTAAGTAAAGTATTATTTTCATTTTAGAATACATTCAAACATCAACAACTTTTGTTTTTTATTAATTTTAATAAAGTATTAACAAACATTAAATTTTGTTAACATTTTATTAAAATTGTTTGAATAATAATTAAAATTTAAAAAATATATTTTCTGTCATGCATATCTATTATTATTATTAATTTTAATAAAGTGTTAACAAACATTAAATTTTGTTAACATTTTATTAAAACTGTTTGAATAATAATTAAAATTTAAAAAATATATTTTCTGTCATGCATATCTATTATTATTTAACATCATATTGCAAAATAATACTTTTTATGTTCAATTTAACATTTCCTTTGGCCCACACCTTTACATGCCAAGGAGAATTGTAAGCTCTAACAATCTTTCTGGGCTGTTGATAGTCCAATTTTGCCATAATAACCAGAAGTAGACAAAGCAATGCCCAGAATTCTCTAGGAACAAAAAAGAGGGAAGTCCCTCAACAAAACTATATCATCTCTAGCTGATAACTAATATGGTGAAATCATCATGATGATTTTCGAAGCTCAAAGAAAAGAAAGTCAGACTGTCAAACAGATTTAAAATTAAACTAGATAGAGGACAATGAGAATGGAAACAAAAATATGAATAGAGACTTGGTGTGTGGAATGTGAATGGAAGAGTGAAAGGAAATGAACAAGAACATGTGAATAAGATGAACAAATATACATTGGATATGCTGTGTGTGTGAGTTATCTTGAAAGGGGGTGCATTTGAATGTATAAAGAATGGCATTATGGGAATATGGTTTAGGATAAAAAATAATGAGCAAATGAGAAGTGAAGTGAGTGTGCTGATGAATGAGAGAATGAAAAAGTGCATATTAGAATACAAATGTGTGAATAACAAAATTAATATGAGTAAGGATAAAACTGGGAGTACAGAAAGTATTTTTGATAGCAATGTATGCTCCTGTAGATGATAAAGTGAGAATGAAAAAGATAAATTCTGGTGTTATCT
The DNA here is from genome assembly GCA_000484575.1 of Olivierus martensii. NCBI lineage: Eukaryota > Metazoa > Arthropoda > Arachnida > Scorpiones > Buthidae > Olivierus > Olivierus martensii. Next base: position 16,867 of record AYEL01091163.1, read on the forward strand.
GAATGATGTGATAAATGAAAGTCATGGCACTGAGCAAATGATTGGTTTTGACATCAATTATAATCTAAAAAACTCATTCTACTTTGACATTAGGGTGAGACAAAGAAATTATTAATTATGTCAATTTCCCAATATTACTAAAAATATTTCCATCCCTATAGTCTTTAATATTTGAAATTTCATGCCAGAACTTGAGATTGGCAAAATACTTTTTTTTAAAGGGATAAAAAGCATTTTTAAATCACACCACTCTGTTTCGAGTGCACTCCTTTCATTGTAAACAGATAGAAATATTGTTATTGTCTCTTTTTATTCACAGTAATTTTCTGGCCTTCTACATTTGGCCTAACAAAAAAAGATTATTAGCCTATATGTTATTAGGCCATTATATTAAATAATTTTTAAGATAAAATGTAATATATATATTATTCGTGCATGTGACAAAAAATCATTTCCTATCATAATTATTCATATTATCATCAAATTGTTAAAATATTCTTTTTTGTTCATTAGTTTTCATAATAGTTGAAAATTTATAAATAAGAAGAAAAGTGAGTGAATTTTACTAGTTTTGTGCAATCAACACTTGTTGAGCTATTTTCAACAGGTCCACTTGCTCATGACTTTTCTTGTTGGTGAGGTGCTATTAATCTTACCTAGTGTAATTGAAGCTTAAGCAAAAAAAAAAATTCAAAATGATAAGCAAAACTGTGATTTTGTAATTTACGATATGATCATCTAGGCACATGAGATGACTTCTTTAATGATCTTTTACTGTTGAATACAACAGTTTTATTTAAATTTAGCAATTATATGGGGACTGTGGCCAATACTTATATTAGTTATCACAACAAAAGGTGCCAGGTTCAAGGTGCATGAAATCTAAAACATGAGAGAAAACAAAGAAGACAGAAGACAAAAGAAAATTAAAAGGATTTATTATATTGATATGAAATTATAGTTATTATTTTAAAATTTTAGTTTTGATTCCTGTTTTGAGTTTGAAAACATTTTCATTCTTGACATAAAATTCTGGGCGATAGAAAATGTCCAAGTGGGGTGCAAAAACATAGGAAAAAGATAGGCAAGTCAGCTTCTTTTTTTTTGTATGATTTTTAAGTTGTTTAATAAACTTGTGATTTCAATTAAGCAAATCAATACTCCTTTATTTCACCAACTTTATTGTGACAATATTAAATAATTGGAAAAGGAAATGAAGCCAAAATATTAATGATCCTATTTATCAGGGAGAATGCATTTTCTCAACTAGAACATCTCTGAAGAAGGAATGATATGTTGTTTTGGAAGTTGGAATGGAAGACTCCAAATATGGGTCTGTACTTGATGAACACTTATTTTATATACCAAACGCTACTGAAAAAATTCCAGTTTGCAGTCCTTTGTTCATTATATTTTCTTTATTCTCTTTTTTCTTTTTCTGGAGGGTTCTCTCTTCCCTTTTCTATCCTCCTTATTTTAAAACTTTTTCTCCTTTGCCTTTCCATCTCTGGAGACCTCTCTTATGTTTTCAATTTTACTTCCTCTTTCCCATGATTATATTATTTCATGTCTGATTACTTTTTCCATTTGGGTTGAAATTATATTTCAACAATTTAGAAAGAGGGTATTGTTAAATAGTTTTGTTTCCATTAATTTTACATTTTTAATATAAAATTTAATACAGTTTTTTTGTTTTTGTTTGAATCAAAACGATTGAATATACACTATTGTTATATACAGGGTGAAAGAAAGGTATGTCTCTCCAAATAACTTGATAACTATCATAGATTTCTTAGGGTGTATGTCCATCTGAGAAAAAACTGTCGCAAGAGACTCTCAACAGGGAATTTTGCAAATGGACACACCCAAGAGTAGCTCGCAGGGGTGTGTCCGTTTGCGAAATTCCCTCTCAAGAGTCTCTTGTGACAGTTTTTCTCTCAGATGGACATGTACCCTGAGTTAGATATCATAGATTTGATAAAATTTTTACATAATTAGAATGAGAATAAAAAATATAATAAATTTAAAAAATTAAAAAAAATTTTGATGAAAATTAAATGAGATTTCACAATTTTAACTTTTTGCATATTAATTAAGTTTATTTCAGAAAAACCTCGCAAATGCCAATGGGTTTATATCAGCATGGTCAAATGACATTTTTAAGTACAAAAGAGCAGCATTTTGTCCATATTTTAGAAAGCTCTTTACATATTGCACAGAAGGAAAAGATATAATTATGCTATGATTCTAAAATGTGATAGAAGCCATGAGTACACTAATATATTCATGTTCTTAGTTTATAAAAAGTCTGTGAAAGTATAGAGAAAAAAAGTGAAGTCCTATAATGACCAATATGAAATTCTTGTTCATCCAGAAATGGTCAATATCTACCAGTATTGTACTCATTAGACAGAATGGCAGTCATAAAAAAAGCTCTCAAAGATTTATGCAAAAATCTGGCTTGCATAAGAAGCCTTACAGTATTTCGTATCCCAAGAAATGACAAGGATAAATATGATGAAGGGCATAAAACAAGACTTTTATGAAATTCCCATTTATATCTGTAGAAAAAGTTGAAGAATATATACAGGCATTATGATATCTGCAAAATAGTTTAAATGAGTGCAGAAATGATACAATAGCAAATGATGACTGTGTTAGCTAAAAATTTTTATGAGCATGATATAGAAATAAAATGGGAACAAGCAAATGTTAAAAACATGTAGCAGTCAAAAAGAGAAGATTGTAAAAAAATTTATCAAGGCAAAGTGTAGAAAACTTAGGAATGTAATAAAAAATTTACAGAAAAGCTATATATAGCCTATTTATATCCTATAAAAAATGATATATAATGCTTAAAATTTTTTTAAAACTTTATTACATATCCAACATCTGTAAATTTCACTTTACATAAAATATTTTCTATAATTTTTTGATTTTTCTCAGAGATTTAGAGCAAAGTTTCCCAAACTTTTTAGAACTAAGGAGCCCTATTTCAGGAATTCTTAATAAAAATTCAAAGCTCCATGGAGTCTAGTTTGAAAAACACTGATATAAAGCATAATAATTAACTGGATTTGTAAGTTATAAGTATGAATATGTTTGTTTATAACATTTAAAAAAATTTCACAAAGATAATTATTGCAAAATTTTCATTTTTAATTAGATTCTAATTTTTATCAGTAAGTAACAAAGATATAATTTCTATGAAATAAATTTGAGAATATTTATAAATATTTTATATATTGCATCTATGATATTTTGATAATATCTTAATTTAATATTATATTTCATATATATTATGTCTCTAACCAATTATAGACAAAAATTACTTGTTTTTTTTTAATTAGAGACAAATTTTCTTTTTATTTTTATACTAGTTAGCTCCTGGTCACTACATAATTAAATAAAACCAAAAAAGAAACATTTTTTTTCTTATCTTATCAAATTTGAGATTTTTCATTTATTTAGCACATTCTTTGTGTACAATGCATTTGCTTGTTTTCTTTCTGTATATCAAACTTTGAAATTTTCTTTACATAAAACTTGCAACTAACAAACCATCGATTCAGTTATGTAGGTAATAATTATAATTATTATCTTAAAATAAAAATAATTTCTGAAATAAATTAAATATTTAAATCAACATTTAAATGTAACGTTTACACTCCGGCGCCCATGGGCACCCGAATGCAAAATGAACTCTCGGGCCAGGGAATAGCCAATTTAAATGTAACGTTTATGTAGCCTCAAGTGCCCAAGGGCATGCTGAATGCAAAACAAACCCTCAGATTGGAGAACAGCCAACATTTTTTGATCGAAAAAGCCAGAATTTGAATCAAATAACAAAAAGAAGTATACAAACATAAATAGGATGTAAACTATGATAATTTAAACAAAATTTATAATCAGATTGGGATTTAGTTTTCTAAAAGATACAATTAAAGATTCGAAGGGAGTGAAAATAGTAATGGCGGAACTTAGATTCTGGGAGTTTGCACATGTGCAGAAACATGGACTTCACATGCTTATTCCTTTATTATATATGATGATTGTTGATAATTGAGAAACATTTGTATATACAGTAAATGTATATAAGCAACACATGAAGTTAGTATTTTTGTTTGTTGTTGTTTTAACGGCAATTCATTTTATTCATGCTTGTTATAACCAAGTTTTATTATATATAATAGCACAATACAATTTCCATTTTCAATTATAGCTTCACAGTAAATTAAAGAAAACTACTTGCTTACTTTCCTAAATAAGTAAATAAAACTCAGCACTAAATAGCAAGTATAAATTTTTTAATATGGTATAATGTTTTCGAGCCATGTTAGGCTCCTCTTCAGTACCATACATTAAGCAAATACTTGCTATTTAGTGTTGAATTTTATTTACTTATTTAAAAAATTATAGCTTCAAACTTTCTTATAATGATTTGTGATATAGGAAAAGAAATGTTACAAATATGAAAAAATAGAGTTTTGCAGATAGTATAACAATATCATTAGAGAGACAGTATATTATTTTTGATACTGTTTCCAGATGGTTATCATTGTCATAAATTTCTTATAAAATATTGAGGGATTACAATATTATTGTTTGTTTCTATTCCACATAAAATTTGTATTTTTAAATGAAAAAAATAAACAAACAAGGAGAAAAAGTAATGCATCTCTACAACTTATGTAATACTTAACTTTATGTAAAATATTTTCCAAAACATTTTTTACTTTTCTGATGTATAGAGTATAAGATCTGTTATATTTGTAAGTTATAAGTCTGAACATGACAGTTTACAACATTTTGAGGTTCATGTTACTTGATTTATGTTATGAATATTTTTGATCTTAAATACCATATTATTGATGTGATATCATTCCATGTGTCATTGTTGTCCTTTCAGCCAAAAACAATATGATGCTATAAAGTGATATAGGTGCAATCACAGTAATCCACTAACTCTTGGTAAGCTTCAGAATTTTATAAAAAAAATTATTTTTCTGACTTATGCAAAATCTGAGTTACATACAAATGTTCTGCCCCAATTAATTGCGTAAGTTGGGAAATATTTGTATGGAAGGTTCCCAGATTACAACAGGATTGCATTCAAAAATTTTGATTGTAGTTTGAATCTTCATAACTTGGAACATTATTTTCCATAGGTGCAATATTATAAATGGAAGTTACATTCCCCAACCATCAGAACTCAGAATATTCAATATGCTTTTAAAAAGTAGAAGTGTACAGTAATCTTGCATATATTCATCCCACTTCTTGTCTAATTATAAATATTACAGCACAAATTATAAGTGGAAACGCTCTTTATTATAGCTTACTGAAGCTGAAAGATCTTCAGTTATAATAAAGAGCATTTCCACTTATAATCTGTGCTGTAATATTTATAATTAGTGTACAGTAAAGTTGAATAAACATTATTTATTCTTTAAAATGAGGAAATTGTGTAATTCATGCCTAATAGAATTTTATGTGAATAAAACTAAAAAAATCCTAAGATAAACAAAAAAGACAGAATATTTAAATTATTTTCTTATAATAAAATTTCTGGCATTGGCTGCATGGTAAAACAGTTGTTTATCAGCTTGAAGGATCCAGAACAAGCTAGACTTGCTGAATTCCATTCTTCAGTTTTCCAGTATAAGTATTGGGCATTCTGTAGAAGTTCTAAAAGTGGCACTGCCAAAAGTATCCTTTAGCAGTTTAATTCAAACTAACTTAACCATGTTTCTAGCAAATATAAGCAATTGTTTTTTAGCACTACTTTCCAATTAGTGATTGTGTTTTCTCGAACTTTTTTCTTTCTCGAGATTCAAGATTCCCTTTCAAAAATTCTCGAGATTTCAATAAAAATGTTTAGTTAAAAAATACCTGTTTTTAATAAGGGCAAAAACAAAATGAGGCAGAAAAAATTGTGCAAAATGAAAACAAATAATATTGGGTTGTTTTATATTTTTTTTATTTAATATTTTAATTACTGTATACACTCGAATATAAGCCGATCCGTGTATAAACCGACCCTCCCCCCGAATTCAGAGTTTGAAAATTGGTAAAAAGTGCGTAACCCATGTATAAGCCTACCCCAGACTTCAGCACTTAAAATTTGATAAAAATTCAAAAATGATAAATTACATGATCTTTAATTTTTAGTTACCGATATATTAATGCAATTTGCCAAAATAAATATTTTATTAAAACTTTAAATATATATATATAAATAAATTATAATATAGACACCAATATATCAGTTTAAAAGATAAAATTCTACTTTACCAAAAGTAATCGAGCACGTCGCGCCCCGACTCCAATCTGCATTTGTAATAGTGCATCAGGTAGGCGACGCTGCGCTGCCTGATGTACCGCAAAGCAGAAATTCTCGACAATAATCCAGCTAAACTGCTAAACTGATCCAATGCAGTGTGCCTACATAAGATTCTTGGATTATTGTCGAGAATTTCTGCGTCACAGTGCATCAGGCAGCACGGCGTTGCCTATCTGATGCACTTATATAAATGCAGGTTGGATTCAGTGGCACGACACACTCGATCACAACAGGTAAAGTAACATTTTACTTGGAAGCGAGATTGATGTCGGTGTATGACATTATTGTTAGGATGACCATAGCTTCAGAAAATATAAAGTTAACGAATAGTAATAAATTTTTATAATTTACATAAAAATATTTTCTTATTATTTGCTGTTATTGAATAACTTTTCTAAAAAAAGTTCATAATTATCACAGTAAAAATTCCTTTAGAATACGTCTACATCACATGGCTCCTAAGCGTGCTGTTAGGATTACGTGTGCAACGTGATTTCTAGACGTTAAGTGTGCGATTTCTAAGTTTTGATTGTGCTTACAATGAAATTTTTTGATAGACTAAAGTTATTTTTCAGTACAGATTTTAAATAATTATATCTTTTCGTTATTTTAAACATTAGTTACTTTTTAATCTATTTTAATTAAATCATCGATGATTTAAATATAATAAGTATTTATCTATTAAAAACATTATTTTAGTTACATTTCAATCTACTTTAATTAAATCATCAATGAGTTAAATATAATAAATATTTATCGATTACTAATAAATGAATTAAAACGTTTATTGATTACTAGCGAATGAATTAAAACATTCTTAATTAATAATAATGAAAATTAAATATATTTTTATCACTCAAATATGAATCCTAGGTAAGATTCTTGATTGATTGTCAAATTTTTGTGTTGTGTCGTATCGGACCGCGCGGCATCGCCTATCTGATTACAGTATATAGATGCAGGTTGGAGTCAGTGGCGCAACGTGCTCGATCGCATCGGGGTAAAATAAAATTTTACCTGGTATCATATTAAATGAATTAGCACAAAATTTCCTTCCTGGTCTTCAGGAGATGTTCAATAGGTTATGGTTTTGCTTATTACTTCAATTTCTCCAGCCAAAAAAAAGTTGGATTTTTTTTGATGCCATGTACAGTGAAACCTCTCTATGTTGGACACATTTGGTTCCTTCAAAATGTGTTCAACTTAGGTAGATTCATAAAATCAAAATTTTTTCTAAATACTAAACACTAAATTTTCATGTCAATGCAAACCTTTATTCAAAGCAAACTGAAAACCTTTACTATTTTAAATGAAACTCAAACATGTCAAATATACACTGCAGTCTGTCAGTGCTTTCAACATAAGAACTATTTATTTGAAAAGAAGTCTGTAAGTAGCATTTGCCTCTTTTATATTTAATTTACACTTCATCCACATATTTTCAATTTTATTTTTTATTATATCAAATAGAATTTCAACAATTTCTGGTTCATTATTAGAAAATGCTTATCGTTCAAATTCCTCTATATATTCCAAAACTGTTTCATGATCATTCGGTTTTTCTTCAACAAAGTCTCTATATGAATTGATTTGGATATATCCTTTTCAATTAAATGGGCAATTTTCATAATCATGATGGACAAGATTGTTGTCAAAATTTGTAATATCTTCAGTTAAAATTTTATGATGATAGTTTTCAGGAAGGGCATTCAGTTGTTCTTCTAGGTCAAAGTTATTGACCTTTGAATAAATCCATTTCACTGCATTCACAATAGTAAATGATCAATAACTGGTTTCTTTTGGTCTAATGTCAGTTTGTTTAATTTTCTTTTACTACTTTTTAACATCTCTAAGGATAGCTTAATCACAGTAATAGAAGAAACAGCATGCATTTCTCAAAAAAAAAAAAAATAAAATATAAACCAAACCAAAACTATCAAATTATAGCCCAAATATTTTTAATTTATTTCAATAAAGTATTCTGGCTAGTTTTGGTTTGATTTTTCTCAATGCTGAATGTTTGTATTTACAGTAATAAATAAACCATGGATTTAAATCATTAGCAACCATGTCAAGGCATGACTAATCAATGTTATAAATTTCTCTTTCACAAATTCCTTTTGATTAATCTTTTAAACCTAAATAAAATTTAAGATTTTTATTCCAATCAATAATCAAAAAGTGTCCATCTTATTACTAACAGTTATTCAAGATACAAGATAGAGAGATGTCCAGGATATAGAGGTTTGGACATATAGTAAAATATAGGGTTTTGTTTGGTTCCAGGAAAAGCTGTTCAACATAGGGAGGTGTCCAACTTGACAGGTTTTACTGTATAAACCGACCCTTCACTTCAGAAATTTTTTTTTTGAGAAAAAATCCTTGGCTTATACACGAGTATATACGGTATATTAAAAAATAGATCACATTTCAAAATATTGAAAAAAATAATCATATTTTTTTACAATTAGTGAGTTTTTATTAAAATAACTTATTCAATACATATAGTCTATTCGTTTATCTGCTAAACAAGTTCTGGTTTGGATACAAAAATTTCAGAAATGGAGTTTTTATGCCCAAACTTATGTGGTTCTATATTAGTTTTTAGCCTATACTACTGCTTATTTTTTACACGTCACTATATTTGACTATCTAGAGAGTTTAGACCCATGGCTCCCAATGTGGGGTGCACTCTCATAAGGAGGGCAATTTAATTTTTTAGGGAGGATTTCAAGAATGAGTTATTAACAGTGAATTTTTTGCATTTCTTATTGTTCTAAGAGCCTCATATACAGTATATAAATAGATTATGACATATATTATTTTAAAAATTAAAATCAGAATGTACATGGTGGTTTTGAAACTTTATTTGCTGTTTTTTCATATCACTTCATATCATTATTTTTTAAAAATTTCTTAGTGATTTCTTCCTCAATACTTCAGCTGTCTTTTCATTCTTTTATTTTTCTCTTTCATGGATGCTATGTTCTTTGGAAGCTTGCTTAGAAAACCGACCCTTCACTTCAGAAATTTTTTTTTTGAGAAAAAATCCTTGGCTTATACACGAGTATATACGGTATATTAAAAAATAGATCACATTTCAAAATATTGAAAAAAATAATCATATTTTTTTACAATTAGTGAGTTTTTATTAAAATAACTTATTCAATACATATAGTCTATTCGTTTATCTGCTAAACAAGTTCTGGTTTGGATACAAAAATTTCAGAAATGGAGTTTTTATGCCCAAACTTATGTGGTTCTATATTAGTTTTTAGCCTATACTACTGCTTATTTTTTACACGTCACTATATTTGACTATCTAGAGAGTTTAGACCCATGGCTCCCAATGTGGGGTGCACTCTCATAAGGAGGGCAATTTAATTTTTTAGGGAGGATTTCAAGAATGAGTTATTAACAGTGAATTTTTTGCATTTCTTATTGTTCTAAGAGCCTCATATACAGTATATAAATAGATTATGACATATATTATTTTAAAAATTAAAATCAGAATGTACATGGTGGTTTTGAAACTTTATTTGCTGTTTTTTCATATCACTTCATATTATTATTTTTTAAAAATTTCTTAGTGATTTCTTCCTCAATACTTCAGCTGTCTTTTCATTCTTTTATTTTTCTCTTTCATGGATGCTATGTTCTTTGGAAGCTTGCTTAGACCAAATTAATGGCCTTTTAGGCTTCTTCCATGAGAATAGGAGTTCACTTTTTGAATAATAAAAATTATGTGACGGGGAATCAGAATTTTAGAGATGCTTAGGTGGGGGCATGGCCAAAAAAAAAAAGGTTGGGAACCACTGTTCTAGACCAACAAATACATCTCTTAGAAAAGGTTTAGGACCCTTCTATTTTGGCTAACAAGGGGAGGACACAGCTGACCCCCCATCGATTTTGATCCGCTTGCGTATGGTGAAAATACATCAAAAATGAGTGAATACGTGTCCGAGCTTTTCATTGAATATGGCCTTCTAATAGTATTTTTTAACACTTGAAAAATCGAACTTTTGATAATTCAGCTTAAAAGCGATGGATAGATAACAGATCACCAGGTGCACAGATGGCGCACTCGATAAATACGTGGCTCGTAATCTGAAGGTAGTGGGTTCGAATCCGGGTTGATGTGCATTTTTTTTTTTTTTTTTATGCATTGAAAAATTATTTTTTATTTTTCATTTTTTTATTTTTTATGTACTGTACATTTTAATTAATTTATTTTAATTATTATTAATTTTATATATATTGGTTATCACATAATTCGTATGCATTAATATATTTATTTACAAAACAAAATACTCTATTACTCTACGGGGATCGTCCGACGAGATAGGGAACGAAGACATAAAAGAATAATGGAAGAATAACGTAATTTTTTTTATTCACTCTCTCCCAGGTTTGATCTCCGGGTCAGATAGCTCTCTCTCTAGCGCATTATGTTAATATTGTGTTTTATTTCCTATTTTTTTAAATAAATATATGTTATTTGTTTTGAATAAGTATCGAAATCTCTCCTATCCTGGATCCTTGCGGCACTTACTCGCGATCCTATTCGAAAGTATGCTATAATTTATCGATATACGTGTTTTTACTCTGACATACATTGTGGGGACCCTACATAAATATATTAATGCATACGAATTATGTGATAACCAATATATATAAAATTAATAATAATTAAAATAAATTAAAACGTACAGTACATAAAAATAATAAAATGAAAAATAAAAAATAATTTTTCGATGCATAAAAAAAAAAAAAAAAAATGCACATCAACCCGGATTCGAACCCACTACCTTCAGATTACGAGCCACGTATTTATCGAGTGCGCCATCTGTGCACCTGGTGATCTGTTATCTATCCATCGCTTTTAAGCTGAATTATCAAAAGTTCGATTTTTCAAGTGTTAAAAAATACTATTAGAAGGCCATATTCAATGAAAAGCTCGGACACGTATTCACTCATTTTTGATGTATTTTCACCATATGCAAGCGGATCAAAATCGGTGGGGGGTCAGCTGTGTCCTCCCCTTGTAAGTAATTTTTTAAGAGAGCTGTATAGTTGTGACTATTCAGTGAAGATGGAAACTTTTAGGAATGTTTGAAGGCTAGCTATTCATTCATATCCTTTGAAACACTATATCAGACCACACTACATTGTATTTTCTATTTATCATAGACATCATTAGATATAATTTTTACTCTGGTGAACCACTGAATGAGTAAAAACCAGATATTTGTTTTGGCTTTATTATGTAAATGTTATCACAAATCTGCCTATGGGATAATATGACAGGTCTACAATAATAGAAATGTTTAAAATTGCAATTAAAATGAATGAGTTTTGTACAATTTCTCGATTTATGTATTATTTTAGGTTTACATGCTTATTTTAAGTATTAGTTTGTGATTAAATTCAGATAATTTTCCTTTTGAAATATAAAGTTAGTAGATGTGACGCAGATAAACCATATAATTTATTCGCTTAGTTTATTGATTTGAAGATGTCACAGGGTGAAAATACAGGTAGGCCTCGATTAGTGCAAATAATAGGTTCCACGAATTTCTCGCACTATTGGAAGTATTAACTTTAGGAATACCTCGATTATCGCAATTTACAATTTGATACCAAAGTTCCAATTATTGCGCTCCAAATTCGAATTATTGTGGCCTCGAGATATAGCCCAACTATATATGCAACCAAAATTACATTTGCTCTCCAGATAGCTGTCTTTAGCATTTTCGTTTTTATCTGATGACGCTTGCTCACCACTCATCAATAACTGTCCACCTTTACCTGAAGTACCTGTAGACAGGACCAGCTTAACCCGGTAAGCAGATAATGCACCATATTGGAGCGCCAAAATTATCATTTTCTTAATATTATTACTCAGCAATATTGTATATTGCTGAATAGATGTTACAAGAAAACTGCATCAGGGGCCAGGAAGCTGGTATTGCATGTGAATAATTATTTCTCTTCTTATTTACCCCTACAATAAATGCTAAAGTCCGTTTATTGCTGTAGCGTAATCACTAATCTCTTCTTATTTTGTTTCCTGTTTTATCATCAAAAGTGTTCTTCCTTTCATCCATTTCGATCTTTTCCTGTTTTATCGTCAAAAGTGTTCTTCCTTTTATCCATTTCGATAACTTTTTAAGAGAGAAAATTCTGTACTATACTGTATGTATACAATAACAAAGCTGAATAAGAGTAATGTTAAATAGCTAACGGCAAAAAGCCCATCTTTCTGGTGTTTCTGTTAATGTTAAATAGCTAATGGCAAAAAGCCCATCTTTCTGGTGTTTCACTCTTTCAAAGCCAAGTGACGGTTCTTCGACTATTCCTCATCCGGTTTTACTAAACGAAAATTAACATTAATTTGTTAATTGACATCATAAAAGGGGACGGACCTATGTTAGTAAGACTGGTCTATGCTTACAACTCGCATTAATCGAATATAAAGACTAGTCTATGCTTACAACTCACATTAATCGAATATTTGCTCACACTAATTGAAAAACGGTATCATTTTTATAAGTCGCACTAATCGAATATTGCATTGAATTCGCACTAATCGAGGCCTACCTGTACATAAGATCGGAAGAGCGTCGTGTACACTAATTGAATATCGCACTAATTGAGGCCTCCCTGTATAAGAATTTTCTGAAAAACGATGTCAATTTTATAAGTCGCACTAATCGAAATCGCATTATTCGAACTCGCAAATTTTTATAAGTCGCACTAATCGAATATCGCATTATTCGAACTCGCATTTTATAAGTCGCACTAATCAAAATCGCATTATTCGAACTCGCACTAATTTTGTAAGTCGCACTAATCAAATATGGTATCAATTTTATAAGTCGTACTAATCGAAATCGCATTATTCGAACTCGCACTAATAAGGCCTACCTGTAATTAATATATCACTATGAAATTTTTAGGATATGAATTTGCAGAATTTTTTAATTCTCGAGATTTATAAGAATTTTTCTTGAGAATCGGGAATCTCGAAATAAAAATAAAAAATTTTTGAGTACTTGAGAATAAAATTTTCTTATAAATCTCGAGACAAGAATCTCAAGCACAATCATTATTCCCAATCATTGCCTGACTACTACATAATGGTATCTATTCCAGATCCAAGTACAAACTGCTCACATCTGTGGTAGAACCAGTAAGACTTTGCATTACTTCTACATTAGGTGAATTGATACCTGGGCCAGATCCATCATCAAAAATTTTTCAGAAATATGGAATCTGAATTTCATATTTCCACGCATTTCAGATGGGGTTGAATAGATTGAGCCAAGACACCTAAAAAATCTAGAAGTATGAAACCTGAAATTAAAACTGCATGGTGGAAACACAACATGATTCCATCCTGGAAACAATTTGACCATCTGATTAAGTGGCCACCATTACTGCAAAATTATTGATGGTGGCCATCATAAGTACAGATTTTTGTAGTAAATAATCATCATTGTAAATTGAGGACCTCCTGTATAATAATAAATAATAATAATAATAATAATAATAATAATAATAACCCCTCCTGAATCCTGCTATGCTGCCTCAAAGTGGCGGAGGGGTGTACGTGGGCGGAATGGGTGATGCACGTCAGAAATTATATTTCTAGTAGGGTCACCCAGGGCGAGAAGGCTATTCCATTATGCTCAACCAAATGCTAGCAGGTGTCCCCACTTTGATGGTGTTTTGTTTGTATGCAATGGCACAAAGCAGAAAACGAAAGCATACCGGCTCG
>AYEL01091164.1:0-10563 GCA_000484575.1 Olivierus martensii
GATGCATTCACCCAAAAAATTAGCAAATACACAGAACTCTCACAAGAAATTAAGCGTCTTTGGGGAATGCAAAAGGTTTTAACAGTACCCATCATTCTATCCTCAACAGGAGTAATTCCCCACACACTACACAAAAGCCTCGGAACATTAGATTTACACCCCAAGACATATATAACACTACAAAAGGCATCACTACTCAATACATGCAACATAGTAAGAAAGTTTCTCAGCAACACAGACAGTTAGTTAATATACAACTAAAACATCTCAAGTAACTATGTCTTGACTCTTGTCCGACATAGCACTTTTGTTCCGGAGTTATTTCATGCTCACATTGACGTACCCCAATATAATAATAATAAATGCTGTTGGTTTACAACATTTAAAAATTTTATCTTATTTGATTTATTTATATTTTGTATATTGTTTGTAAATTTTAATAATAATAATATAAATAATATATCATTCCTTGCAGTGTTGTCTTCCTTTTAGTAAGGGAACAACTATGACTCCATAAAGTCACAAAAGTTCAATTTTTATAGTCCATCTAATGAATAAAAATTATTTTTTATACAAAAAATGCAGTAACTTATGCAAAAGTCAACTTACATAAAAATATTTGATCCCAATTTATGCAAATAAATTGGGAAATATATGTAATTCATTATATCTTCAAAAATTTATCTTGGAGATTAGGCTCACAAAAAAATTTAATTTTGTAATACTGATAGTATTACATAATTTATTTTTTTTAAAATACTGATAAAAAATTATTTGTTTTATCTTAAATAGAATTTTTATATTATATTATCAAGTATAAGCTGCTGAATATGAATAAATTCTAATAATAGTATAAATAAACAAGCTTTAAGTAATTAAATAACTTAATTTATACAAATTTATACCTGAAGGCATACTGATTAAGCCACCACATTTCAGTAATTTAAGTCTACTTTTTTTAAATTTTCCCTTTCGTTTTTTTGGTGTGGGCTTTCCTTCTTGTTGTTGGAGAAATATTACATTAAGTTCTCTTTGTAAGAGATCAATTTCTCGTTCAGCTAATTCTTTTTCTCTTTTTCTTAGAAATTCTTCATGAATCTTTTGTTGAAGCAAAGCTTTTGTAAGTTCTTCTTCTCGACATCGCAATTCCTGTTTTACATAAATAGCATTTTTATTTCATGAAATGTTTTTAAATTTACAATTATACACTTGCTTTTCAAAAAAATAGTAAATTTATTGATATTATAAATATTTATATTTTGCTATTGGCTACTGAAGTGCCTATTAGGTACATGATGATCATGAATATTGAAAAGGAATCAACAATAAATTAACTAAAATTAATATTTTTTTAAATTTCCTATAATAATATATAACTAGAAATTACCCGCTCATATAATACAATATGAGTGGGTAATTTCTAAATCACAATAGTATATTTCTGCTCATATAAATGAGCGGAAATATACTATTGTGATTTAATCTTATAATCGCTCATATAAATGAGCGGAAATATACTATTGTGATCTAATCTTATAATACTTTAATATAAATGAGCGGAAATATACTGTTGTGAATTAATCTTATAATACTTTATACCTGTAACAGCATATTGTGTAATAATAGCTTATCTTGCAAATTTATTTACATAAGCATATAGTATAATAATAGCTTACTAATAATACTTTATACAGTATAACAGCATATTGTGTAATAATAGCTTATCTGCAAATTTATTTAATATATATTTTATAATTTATCTTGCAAATTTATTTACTATATATTTTATTAAGCATTAGTTCAAATGTGTAGTAATTTTGTTAATAAATAGAAATGCCATAAATATAATAATGGGCCCCCATGGGCCTGTGTATTTGGGATGTCCATGGTGTATTTGAGAATTGTCCCCATGGGCCCATGGGGACAATTTGTATTTGGAGCCCATGGGGAACCGGGGCCCCACGGGCCCACAGGCCTCCCTCCACGGGTGGGGCTGCACCCCCGTGGAACAGGTAGTTTACAACATGATGAATAGTTATAATTTCTTTGTGTGATAAAATATAAGCAAATTTCATTTCAGATATGTAATATATCACTATCGTAATTATGGATACAGAACAGACTTAACTGCACACTTTTTATTAATCTAAAACGTTTTCGGACTAGGTTATAGTCCAACATCAGTAGAAACGTTACTTAACTTAACATATTCTATCGTTCTAATTGATTATGGAATACTTTGTTTAAATATACATATATAGAATCATAATTTTTTTAGATTAATAAAAAGTGTTTGTGCCTTGCAACTAGAGCTTTTTACTGTGTTCCAGTTAAAAATTATGATATAAAGATACTGATTAAAGACAAATTGATACTGAACAGTATCCTCTATCATAATCAGTAATAATTCTTTTAGCTAAGTAATTCTGTAAAAATCCAATAATAGTAATCCAGGTAAGTTATCTGTTGCCCCTTACTTTGATACTTAGTGCCATCTAATGATATTTATTGTCATAAAATAAAAATTGGGCCCCTAGGGCCCTAAAAAATGGCCAAATAAAAAAAGATCTGTTGTTGCAGACATCCGAAAATTAGACCTTTCTAACGATACCATATTTATAGAAATCGGTGTAGTGGTTCGACCGAAAAAGGGACATCCTGTCAGCAGTCTCATTTGACTATTAATATATATGATGATTAGTATTATGAATATATTTTACTGTAGTATTTATGGCAGGAACTGAAATAAAATTTCATAGTTAGAACACATATTTCCAGAAGTGATCAATTTTTATGTTATGAATAAAATAGGATTTATTAAAATATCTATAAAAAAAAAAATATTTTACTTTGATAATTTTCCTAAGTTTTATGCAGTTATATCTGTTTCTCCATAAGATAGTGTGAGATTAAAAATCATTCTATATTGTTGTAACAGGATATGGTTTGATTTCTGATCTTCCACTTTATATAATCACTTTATTCTATGAGATTATTAATTTTGTTGGATACATATAGATAATGATAATAAACAAATTTATTCTTGTTCAATAACTAAATAAATAAAATTAACTGCACCCATACATATAATTTACACAGTATACACATTTGCTATCTATTCCATTCATCAGCTGAACTCAAATTTTTAAACTTGTCTTTAAAATCACATTTTTAGACAATATATAGTTTATTTAATTAAATTAATTAATATTATCGAAATATTAGGTTAAGTACTCAACACTGTTGCATATTTGTAGGGAATATTTTTTCAACAGACTATTCATATTCTGGCATGAACTTTGTAAATTATTCTTTAGGTAAATATTTTTTAACATGAGATTTATTATTCTTGGCAAGTTTTATTTTGTTATTACTGCATATTTGTAGGGAATATTTTTTCAACAGACTGTTCATATTCTGGCATGAACTTTGTAAATTATTTTTTAGGTAAATATTTTTTAACATGAGATTTATTATTCTTGGCAAGTTTTATTTTGTTATTATTATTTTCAAGGCAAATATTTTTTTGGATTTTATTTCATGATTTTGAATTTGAATTTTGGCTACCTAAAAGTCAAAACGATAGAAGCAATAGAAATAGCCATATGACTAGACACCATTCAATTATTAATGACAACACACAAGAGCTATAAGTTACCAACAAAATGAAGTTGGCTTTAGAAAATCAAGTTTGAAGTATAATAATCTCATTAATATTCTTCTTTCTATATTTACAATAAAAAAAAAAAAAAAAACACACACACAGTTTATATTATAAACTATGTAAAGCTATTCCATTAACCCAAGGCAGCATATATGATATGATGCCTGACTAATGATGTTTTATTTATGTTTTAGTTTTTGCTCTTTTTAATTTTGTTTTATTTAGGTTAAAGAGTATTAGTTATATATATTTAAATTATTTACCTATTTTTATTTTATTTGTTTATAATTTTATTCTTACATTTGCTATTATTTAATGCAGTGTTTCTCAAACTATGTGTCGCGATCCATAGTTTGAGAAGATTTGGGGTTGCGAAGCGAAATGCTGGGGTCACTAAAATTAAATTCAAACACTTGAATTTCAGTTTATGTGTAATTTCACAAATGCCTAATATTTAACTTATGTATTTTCAGTGTAGTTGGTTGATTGTATTCATCTTAATAAGAGTATAAATGATTTATGTACTTGTATGTTTTATTTCGTATTTAATATCTGGAGTTGCAAAAAATCTCGTGATGAAAAATGAGAATTTATATCTAGAACTAAAAATCTAATCTGTATATCTGTATTTATGGGAATTTATACCTAGAACTAAAAATCTAATCTGTATACTGTAATCTTGATTATGGCAACTTTTTTAAATTTTGAATTATATTTAAATCTTGCTTTGTTTAAGTGTAAGGTATTTTCACCTTTGTGCTTTATTGCTAAGGATAGCTTTATTAGACTAAAAGTTCTACAAAAGGTAAATTAAAACTTAATAAATATATGTTCTATCACTAAGTTTGTTAAACTTGTTATTTGCATTATTGGCTACCTGTTAATTAAAGATATTTTATATCCTCTATAAGATTTCTTTGAAATTAAGCTTGTTGTTTAGGCCTTCCACAATTTCAAATCAATTTATTTATTGTATGAAAACTTCAATACATTTCACACTAACATTTTGAGAATTTAAACTGATATCAATAATGGAGGACTTTTTCAGTATATTCCATCAGTAGTGGAGGTGATTTTTTGCAATAGCAACAAAATGCTAAATTTCCTGAATGACATGTACTTCTGAATTTTCATTTTTATCACAGAATAATCAATTTTTAACTGGTTATGAATCTGCAACAAAATGCATTCAAAATTTGCACATTACTGTGATATGGACCGTTTATTTTGAAAGTGGTGCAAGTCCATTTTCTGTTGTTTCGAGAAAATGAAAGGTTAGCATATTTGTCAATTAAAAAATATAGGTTAATTATGTCAACTGTGGCAATATTTCTACTAATTTATCAATATGTAATTTGATTATATAAATTCCTTTTAGGCGAATTTAACTAAAATAATGTATATTTACGAGCTGCAAATGGACTAACACCACTTTCATAATTAGTCAAATATAAAAATCATTTAATTTCAATTTTGAAAAATCAAGTATCACTTAAAATATATTTCATATTAATCCAATTTTGTTTACAAATAATAACAAGAAATAAAATAGAAGTAGTATTTTTATTTTGAATGTTAATTATATTTATACATTGTTAAATTTAAGATATTGGTATTATTTATTTATGCTCTTCATGTGTTTTGAAATATTCATGATGCACAAGAGGTATATAAGGTAATAACTGCTCCATATCCTTATATTTTTCGTATATAATAGGCCTGGCATTGTGATACAAAGGCGCAGGATTTTCAAAATTAATATCTCTTTTACTTTTTCGATTTACTTTTACATTCCATTACCTAATAGCCCATCATATCGATAAAAAGATAGATAGAATGTAAATATTGTATTTACATTCTATCTGACTATTTAGGATGCGCCAATATACAAACGAACGGGTTTCTTTGCACAAAAATGGCAGAAAGAAGGTCATGTGTTACTGAGCAGCCTATGGCAGCAATGCATTGTCGGCAAATGCACCGGAAAAGTGTTGTTACTTTCCCTATCTAGTACTTTAATCAGTGGCTACTGACCATTGACTACTGACCACCTGTCTATGGAAATGGGACTTACACCACTTTCATAATCAATAACTACGCAATTTCTTTTATTGGCCAATTTTAAATTGAACAAAGCATTGGCATTTTTTAAGATATTAAATACAACTAGCTTATAAATAAAAAGTTGACAGTCCATATATATGTGAAATAATATATTTGTGAATATGATATAAAAAATTTTAACGCATCCTGTTTCCTTAGGATTTTTATACCCTGAAATTTCATGTAATCTGTTTTCTTTCACTGTCTGTTCCAGTGCTTCCTAGAAATTTCCATTCCCAATTTCATTTTATCCATGTTGTTGTTGATCAGTAATTAGTCTTGTTAATTCTTCCAGAAATTTGGACATGTGGTAAAATTCAGTTTAATGAACATGTTTGAAAAGAATTTCTCATTATACTCAAGAACCTAAAAATGGCACATGTATATTAATATATAAATTATTTTGCATATGCCTTTTTACATGCTAATACCATATTTACTTCACATACTAATTCTTTTTTATTCTAATTTTGAAACTCTGCAGTATGAACAGGAAAGATTATGCAAAAATTTCAATGATATTTATAAAAATATCTTGTTAGCTCTAATATAAGAAAAACAATAATAAAAAATAGAAATTGACTTATATTTGAATACACAAATAAAAGTCAGTGTATATCAGGGTGTTTTATACTGGAAGTCTGTCTTACTGTTTACAATTCTAACAAGTTTTTAAATGCTACCTACATTTATAATACATTTTCTGATAAATCTTTTCAGTTTTCTATATATGTGAAAATTTTTTTGCAAATTTTATTTCTTTCAGAACTTTTCATTAATTATATGAGATTAGAAAAAACATGATTTTTTTGTATGAATCTTAGCCATTCAACAAAATATTTTTTATTTTTTGATAGCAGCAAGCCTTATGAATAAAATAATCATATTTTAAAAAATTATTGACAAAACAAAGTGCTATTCAAATTTCCATTAATTAAATTAAATTGTAGTTGAAAAGTAACATATATTTATTAAAATATTGTCATTTTTTTAAGTAAAATATATTTATTGATATGTTTTTCCTTCATTTCAATAATTTTTATTTTTTATAAATTTTAAAATTTATGTCAAAAACCCAACATATAACATCAAAACAACATACAGTTGATAAAATAATTCAGAAAGCACTATTAGCAAGGAATACAGTTTATTGCTATATAACGTTTTCGGACTCTGTCACGGTCCCTCCTCAGTATAAGTCTTTTATTATGACAAGAATCAAGCAATAATTCAGAATGGAATTCAAATAAAATTTCAGTTATGTAGCATTCTAACAGTTTAAATAGAATGGAATACAAATAAAATTTCAGTTATGTAGCATTCTAACAATTTACAAATTTTTTAAAAACAAAAAACAAAAATAGAATATTTTAACATTTTCATAAATACAAGTTGTAAAGACTAACACTACATGCATAAAAACATAAACTAAAGAGTTTAGAGATAAATAAAGAGAATACTATATAAAAAACATAAAAATACATATGGAAATAAATAATACATATATAACATATTAAGAGTCCATATACCCTACCTAGGGTATGATTGGAAGTCACAATCCATAGATGAGAAGTAGTAAATGTTTCTTCCAAGGGAGAACGTACAAGAGTATGGTTTCCCCATGCCTTTATTTGTATCATACAGATAGAATATTGCACCTAAATAGTCAGACGTATTGATTTAGCAATCATATGTTATTCATAGCACACCACTTCCACGCTGCAGAAAGCTCTACTGGAGTATTATCATTTATGAGGCATTTCTGACTTTTTCTTTTTTCAATCTCCATGGCCTCCATGGTGGTAAGACCTCTGACATCAAATACAGTCTTTAACATAGTGGCATTTGCCCACTTAATCACGACATCTTGTTGATATGCTTTGTTGGCTAAAGCTGTGGTTGTTTTGCCCATGGTTACATCATTCTTATGCTCCTTAAGCCTCTTAAATAGGTTTCTTTTCGTACTTCCTATATAGCATTGTTCACAATTTTCATCATTATTAAAAACAGGGATTGTATAAACACCAGGTTTCCTATATTCTGGGATCCTGTCTTTACTGTTTCTATGGGTGCTAAAAAGGGTATGCCCTCTCTTCCAGGCTATTTTAAAATCAGAGGATTTCAAAGCTTTATTAAGGATCTTGTGTAACATCTTACTATAAGCAATATCATAATATTGGGATGGACGTGTACTAAGTTACCTAGGGGAGGTGGTATCATGCAGATTAAGCATCGACTGCGAGACTTTATTCCAGATGCCCATCATCATCTTGTAAGTATACCCATATTTAAAGCCATATGCCAAAATGTAAGATATCTCATTCAATTTGTCACTCCATTTGGTAATATGGGTACAGACTCTACTGAAGTATCATATAAGCTGGCTGCCTTTAGATCATTCTTCAGTAGAGTCTGTACCCATATTACCAAATGGAGTGACAAATTGAATGAGATATCTTACATTTTGGCATATGGCTTTAAATATGGGTATACTTACAAGATGATGATGGGCATCTGGAATAAAGTCTCGCAGTCGATGCTTAATCTGCATGATACCACCTCCCCTAGGCAACTTAGTACACGTCCATCCCAATATTATGATATTGCTTATAGTAAGATGTTACACAAGATCCTTAATAAAGCTTTGAAATCCTCTGATTTTAAAATAGCCTGGAAGAGAGGGCATACCCTTTTTAGCACCCATAGAAACAGTAAAGACAGGATCCCAGAATATAGGAAACCTGGTGTTTATACAATCCCTGTTTTTAATAATGATGAAAATTGTGAACAATGCTATATAGGAAGTACGAAAAGAAACCTATTTAAGAGGCTTAAGGAGCATAAGAATGATGTAACCATGGGCAAAACAACCACAGCTTTAGCCAACAAAGCATATCAACAAGATGTCGTGATTAAGTGGGCAAATGCCACTATGTTAAAGACTGTATTTGATGTCAGAGGTCTTACCACCATGGAGGCCATGGAGATTGAAAAAAGAAAAAGTCAGAAATGCCTCATAAATGATAATACTCCAGTAGAGCTTTCTGCAGCGTGGAAGTGGTGTGCTATGAATAACATATGATTGCTAAATCAATACGTCTGACTATTTAGGTGCAATATTCTATCTGTATGATACAAATAAAGGCATGGGGAAACCATACTCTTGTACGTTCTCCCTTGGAAGAAACATTTACTACTTCTCATCTATGGATTGTGACTTCCAATCATACCCTAGGTAGGGTATATGGACTCTTAATATGTTATATATGTATTATTTATTTCCATATGTATTTTTATGTTTTTTATATAGTATTCTCTTTATTTATCTCTAAATTCTTTAGTTTATTACATAAATCTTGGAATAGGCAATTAAATCTCTAATTATCTCTAAACTCTTTAGTTTATGTTTTTATGCATGTAGTATTAGTCTTTACAACTTGTATTTATGAAAATGTTAAAATATTCTATTTTTGTTTTTTGTTTTTAAAAAATTTTTAAATTGTTAGAATGCTACATAACTGAAATTTTATTTGTATTCAATTCTATTTAAACTGTTAGAATGCTACATAACTGAAATTTTATTTGAATTCCATTCTAAATTATTGTTTGATTCTTGTCATAATAAAAGACTTATACTGAGGAGGGACCGTGACAGGGTCCGAAAACGTTATATAGCAATAAACTGTATTCCTTGCTGATAGTGCTTTCTGAATTATTTTATGCACATAAAGCTAGTGGTTGCTTATAAGTATTTTTAACATACAGTTGATTCTCGTTACTCACGGTAGTTACGTTCTGTAAATTCTTTGCGAATACTGAACCATTGTGCCTATGGGAAATATAGAGTTAGGTTCTTTGTAAACCGTTTTTCCTAACATTTTCAACCTTGGCTTATGTGTGTTTTTCTGTTTAAAGACACCTTATTTAATGTGTATTACAGTACCTACAAATAATTACATTATATGCAGTGTACAGTACTATATACAGTATTATAATTACAGTAATCTTTATTTAATTTTTTAAACTCCCTAACTATGTAGTAAATAAAATCTTATTTTTGATGGGTAGATGTTTGAAGTTGCAGGATGCTTGATGTAGTAGTTGACACACTGTCTTTCTGAACTGCTTTCATAAACTGCATCAGCCTTGTTTGTGTTGCTTTTTGCCTCAGATTTTTTTAAAATCTCAGCTTAAGTAAGGAGCAAATGCACAAGAAATTAGGCACCTAAATTTGAGACTGTGTTCAAGCATAGGGTCACATTTTTCTATGGGAGCTGCAGATGATATGAACAGGCTTTTGGTCTACCTGTGGTCTGTGGAGTGAGTAAGGATAGGTAATGAGATTTTTCCGGCAAAATGATACAGAAACTATGTTTGGTAACAAACAACTTCATTTATTAGAGAGAAAGTTTACATTAGTAATAGTATTTTCATCATTCAACAGGAGTCAGTAAATAAGTGTGAAACTCTGCAAAAATTGATTTTGTGATTACAAATAAATTTTTGCGAATAACTAGGATCGATTGTATCAAACAATACATATATTCACTAGTATTAGTACTCCTGTCTTTCTTTAAAATTTAACTATATTTTACTTACAGCTCTATTACAGGATCCAAATTTTTCTTTATATAACGTTTTCGGCCTTTCTAGGAGACCCTCTTCAGCATTCTACATAGATATTCTTATTGTAGTCGTTTTCGAACGATTCAATTTCTTCTAGAACGTATCGCTCTTTAAAATTACGTCATAACCTCCGTTTTTTTGCTTTTTAAAAAGTTTCTTTTTAGATTCCC
>AYEL01091165.1:0-31178 GCA_000484575.1 Olivierus martensii
GTTAGAAGTTGAAAAAAGAAGGCTAAAAATGAATGTTGTCAACGATAACGACCCTAAAAACCTCCCGACAGCATGGCGATGGTGCGCCAGATATAATATGTAATGAGATCGTAACATTATATAAAACACGATATAATAGCGTGAACGGATGAATATATCGTATATTATTAAATAAACCTAACGGAGCGTAATTTCTGCATATAATAGTGATATATTAATAAACCTTGGGAATCTAAAAAGAAACTTTTTAAAAAGCAAAAAAACGGAGGTTATGACGTAATTTTAAAGAGCGATACGTTCTAGAAGAAATTGAATCGTTTGAAAACGACTACAATAAGAATATCTATGTAGAATGCTGAAGAGGGTCTCCTAGAAAGGCCGAAAACGTTATATAAAGAAAAATTTGATCCTGTAATAGAGCTGTAAGTAAAATATAGTTACATATATTCACTTTTTACTTACGTGCTTTACTGCTCTATGTGGAATTTAATTACCTTATTAAATTTTACTGTCAGCACTTATCAGCTGATAGTGATTGATCAAAGAATCACAAAACTGGATGAGAAATAACGGATTAACTTTGACAAGAGAAGACAGATCCAGGAAAATTGCGATTTTAGAAAAAGAAGTTTACGACAACTACATAAAAAAACTACATAAAGGAAACAGGAGCAGAATGTTTAGAAAAAGATCCAACAGAAGCGTTAGACAAAAGAGTAATGAAGTTCTTAAAAAAAGAAGCCGTGCCAGACTTCATGAAAGTGAAGAGAATAGCAAACCCATCCTGCTCTAGGATCTTCGCATACGCCAAGACACACAAGACGCCTCTAACCTTCAGACCCATCGTGGAGAAATGCAGATCTCCGACCTATAATCTAGAGAAGAATATAGCCAAATGGATTAATGCAAAGATCAGCAGCTACCAATACACAGTATCATCTTCTGAAGCATTCCTGAATAAAATAAAGCAAACACGCCTACAAGGAAATGAAATCCTAACAACGTATAACTCCGAAAAGTTGTATCTGTCAATAAACATCGCCCCTACTTGCCTAAGTTTGTATAGGTTCTTCCTAGAGAACTTAAATAGTGAGAACTTGAACACAGATTTGTACAGAGAATTGGCGAACATACTATGCTACAACTCTTATTTCAGATTCCAAAACAAATTTTACAAACTAAAGGCGTGCCGATTGGGAGTCCCCTCGCTGGGGTCCTGGCAGAGCTCATCCTAAGATCCCTGGAAACTACGAGCATACAAGCAATAATTAATGAAACTGCATTATACTTAAGATACATTGACGATCTGTTTGTCATCTGGGAAAGTCAAGAGAAAGCGGTACTCCTAGCAGCAAAGTTCACCCTCCCAAACTATGGGCTTAAACTGGAATTAGAACAATGTAGCAAACAGTGTCCATTTCCTGGATGTAGACATGGAAGTAAACAGGGTTTCTTTCAAAACGCAAGTATACAGGAAACCAAATAATGCGACATTAATAATACCGGAATGGTCTAATGATAAATGACAGCACAAAAAAGCGGCCATAAGATCCATGGTAAATAGAGCATACACTCATTGTAATGATCCTGAATCATTTGAAAGGGAAATGCATATAATAAAAAATATAACCAAAAAACATGGTTATAATGAAAGCTTAGTAAATAAAATAGAAAAGGATTTAAAAAAGAAGAGAAGTAATGGCTTACATACGAATGTAAGAAAAAATGATGGCGTAACAGATGAACGAACTAGCGAACAAGTGAATGAATATGAAGTAGAACCACATGAGTTGACAAGTTTTAAAACTGTAAAGAATATTTTGAAGAGAAATAATAAAAAGCCCACATATAAGAGGCCACCAACCATCTTCAGATTATTAAGAAACATTAAAGACAATTACAGTCAGACGGAAAAAGCAGGGGTATACAGCATCCCATTAGAGAACCTGGACGATAACACGGAAGAACTTTATATATGCGCAACCTACAAAAACCTCAAAGAAAGAATATCTGAACACAAAAGGGATATAAAAAAATGCAACCTTCAACACAGCCTTGGCCAAAAGAGCATATGAAAAAAACGTAAAAATTAAATGGGAAGAGAGCAAAGTAACAAAACAAGT
This sequence comes from Olivierus martensii, assembly GCA_000484575.1. Taxonomy (NCBI): domain Eukaryota; kingdom Metazoa; phylum Arthropoda; class Arachnida; order Scorpiones; family Buthidae; genus Olivierus; species Olivierus martensii. Next base: position 2,124 of record AYEL01091165.1, read on the forward strand.
TAATAATACGCACAAATTATTCATAGCAGAGGAAATACAAATCTACAAAGGTAAGCCTAACGTGACGATTATTAACGACAGACAAATAAATAGCTTGGAAAAACCATGGAGGTATGCTTTGAATGGGAACACACATGAAAATATAAATCCTTAATGTACTCTATAAAGACTATATAAATAGCAGAAAATAGATAGTTCTTAATTATTTTCCATTTAATTTTTTTAATTTCATATATTTTATTTAAAATTCCAGTGTTTAATGAAAATCTTACAAACAAGTGTAAAGGAACTAATGTTTAAAAATCTTTTGAATATTTGTATGTTCTAAATTTGAACTACAAAAAAGAATAGAATTGCAAACTTTAATTCCAGAATTGATGTTCTCTGTTCAAAATTGAACGTTATATTAAGAGCTGAAGATGGTGAGTAAGCCGAAAGTGCTTCTCCATTTAAAAAAGTAAAAGAATTTTGTAGTATGATTCAAGCAACTGGTCTGCTCATAAGTGCTGACAGTGAAAAATTTACTAAGGTAACATATATTTACATACAACATATCAAAAATCATCCATTCTTGTACATAAACAGCTATAATATTGTTACTTTAATTGGCCTGAAGATGCTTTGCTGACATTGCACATCCAATACCACATGTAGTGCAGTAAAGTAGGCTTGCTGCAATTTTCTGTAAAACAACTTGCCACCATAAAACAATAAAAATGTCATGCCCCTTTTAATAGCCTGGGGTTATATGCATTAGAATTTTCTCATATTTTACTTAATTACTGATAAAAATAAATGAACAAATAAGTAACAATATTGTTTATTTGAACAGAATTAGCCAATATTTTTGTATTATTGGCAACTTTTATCAGTTTTAAGAATTTTAGAACTCATAATACTAATATTTCATGTTTTACTTAAAATTTCAAAAATAAATTTATCTCAATCCCTAAACCAAAATAAGATTAATAAAATATAATAGAATAAAAGGCAGAATCAGTATGATTCAATGAAAAATAATCCAAATTCTATTAATACAATCCATTCAAATTTTCTATCATTAAAATGTAATTTAAAAACAAATTTATGCAATTGAAAAATTTAGGACTATCATCAGAGGCATATATTTTCATCCAATAAATGCAAAAAAAAACCAATCCACAATAACTGCATTGAATAAATCATCAGGATTGAATTTTTCCTAATTGTTTTTTTATCATTCTTTTATTTCACTTCCATGGAGTGTATACATATCAACAGACCTCAACGAGTTAATCCATCAATAAAAATAGATAATATAACTTAACTAATCAAATATATCAAAAAGACATTTAAATATAAATTTATACAGATTAGCAGGGTGACCACCCAGAAAAAATATTTTGTACCAACTTATACAGGAAAAAAGTACTAAACCCGAAAAAAGTACTAATTTTTATTTGCTTTCGATTTCACTCTATTTAGGGCATTTTATGATATTACTACTTTATTATCATAAATGAACTCAATGTAAAACTGCTAAATTAAAACTAGTATGAAAAATATGAAAAGAAAAAACTCAAAATTCACCTCAATTGAAATTCAAGTTTTGATTTTTTCTATAATCATCTATGAGTCCAAGAGCTGCATTGTCATCCAATATAACAGAAGTCCTAGTTGTAATTCTAGCACCTAACATGTATATTAATTTACGCTTTTTCACTCTTATCTAAACTCATTAGAAAAATTTCCAATTTCGTCCTTACATATACATTTTTTGTCTAAAAACTAACTATTATTAGCTAGATTTATCTTTTCAATTGGTGTATTTATAATATATTTCACGATTATTTTCTTTTTATCTCCTACTGATGAAATTAGATGATGATGATGATGATGATAGTCAGTGCCTTGGCAATCTAAATTTAGATTTATTACTGTTGATAGGATGAATGTAAAGAAGAAAAAAATATGCCTTAATTAAAATTCCAACTTATCCAAATTATTTAGAAGGAGAAAAGTACTAGATCTGTTGTTGAATGTACTAGAACATTAAAAATTTATAAAAAAATACTAGATCTAGTACAAAAGTACTGGTAATCCTGCAGGTTAGTGTATAAGTCATACATTTTAAAATATTCATAATAATTTTCTTTTTGGTAAATAACATTTACAAAATGGAATTTTTTAAAACTAGTTATGAAAAATTTGTCATTTATGGGACATATCATTTTCTGCCTCACAAATTTGGACTTTTTCAAGAGCATTTTACCATTAAGTTTCTCAAAGTATCCACTCCTATGCACAGAATTTCTGCTTGGTTAGGTTAATTTTGTTAAGCCACCATACTGCACATGGGCTATTCTATTAGTGAGATGCATAATTCCATAGCGTTCTGATTTGTCCTGGAAATATTGCATTGCTGTTCATTTGTTTACCGTTTTACATTGTCACTGTTTACTTTTTGGAGTGTTATCGTGTGAATAAAAGCTGTGCGCGATTGTTACAAATGATTGTTATTTCTTTGCTGTTGAAGATGGAGTGTCGTTGTTTCTTCGCTGTTGAAGATGGAGTGTCAGGTCGAGAAAAACGAACATTAGCTGTTGAAGATGGAGTGTCAGGTCGAGAAAAACGAACATTTCCGACATATTCTGCTGTACGAGTTTAACGTTGTTTCTTCGCTGTTGAAGATGGAGTGTCAGGTCGAGAAAAACGAACATTTGACAGCTGTTGAAGATGGAGTGTCAGGTCGAGAAAAACGAACATTTCCGACATATTCTGCTGTACTAGTTTAACCGAGGTTCAAGTGCAGTAAATGCGGTTAGGAACATCTGTGAAGTGCTATCCAAAACTGTTCTCCAAACTTGGATTGATGACTTCCTAAACTCAAAACCAACAGATTTCTACAGACGGGAGATCAAAAAACTACTTCAACGTTGGCAGGAAGTTATTGACAATGACGGAGATTACATTGTTGAATAGTTGCTTGCCTTGATTTTGTCAAAATTTTAACTGAATTTCATAAATAAAACACTAAACAAACAAAGTTAACAAACCTATATTTAAAATGTTATGGAATTATGCATCAACTGATATATATGCCGGAGGCCACTTGTAAACCACAGCATAGGCTAGCCAACACCCATGGTGGGGTCAAATGGAAGGTTGAAAGATGATATTCAATGGCGTGGGCATAGATCCATCTTGAAAAACTGGAGGTATGGGACTCAGATTTGAACCTGGATCCTCCAAGATGGTGAGTGCTTTACCATGTGGCCATTAGGTCAACAGATATTATTCTTTAATATCTGTTATATTCTTTAATATTATATCTGCTCAGATATTATTTTTTAACTGACGGATTGTTGCAAGCTATGGGCCAATAACTCTCTGAGTGTAATTGCTACTGATAAATAACCTTGGGATTCTTGATGCCCTATTCTCTGCAATAAATCAAGAAACAGTTTAAAAAATTCATAACTTTTTTGTTTTTAATTGAATTTTTTTAATCTTGTTAGAATTTAGAGAGAGCATTTGAGAAATTTACCAAGGAAAAATTTTCAACTAAACAACATGCTAAAATCATTAAATTTTATTTTGAAAATTGACATTCAACTAGTTTAACACAACAAACCTACTGTTATCATTTTCATGTTCAAATAATGCCATCAAGAGAGATGATTTATCTCTTGGGGAAACATTTTCAATAGCAAGATGGAGTAAGTAATCTCTCTCATGCTGGAAGACCACTTTCAATCAGAAATGCAGGGAATATCAACACATATGGGAAAATGTTGATGAGTACCCTGAAATATTCACCTGAACATGTTCCATTCAGCTGTCAATGTCCCAAAAATCACTGCAACGAATTTTAGGAAGTGATTTGCACATGACTCTTTATAAGGTGCAATTAGTGCAAGAGCTGAAGCCAATGGATTGCCGGGACATGCCATTTATACAATCTGAATTCAAGAATTAGTCAGAAAGGAAAATAAATTTATTCATAAACTGATGAGTGATGAAGCTCATTTTCATTTTAATGGGTTCAAAATAAACAAAATTGCAGAATATGAGGCATCAAGAATCTGCAGGCCATTCATTAATGTCAATTGCATCCTTAGGTGTGCTGTGTGATGTTACTTCTGAGAGAGTAATTGGCCCATACGTCTTTGAAAACAAACTTGGAATGACTGTGATATTAATTGACAATCAATATCAGGCAATGGTTTAAAATTGTTTGAGATCTGCTGATGAGAACAAACTTGGAAATATAGTTTCAACAGGATGGAGCCATTGCTCACACTGCTAGAGCCATTATGACATTTCTAAGAAAAATTTTTGGTGAATGGATTATTTGATTATTAATTTGATTAGTTAAATTCTATGTATATTTCTGATGACAGATTAATGTCCAAAAAGTGCTTTACATACAGTTTAGTTAATGTGGGGTAATACAAACTTGATTTATTTATAATAAAAACTTTATTTCTAATATGATAGTTTATTTAAAAATGTTTCATATATGGAGAGGTACTCCTGAACCCAAATGATTAGAGTTCAAGCAAACTGTCCCATCTTTAGTCTGGAAAACCAGGAGATGCATTCTCTATTCTATGGGATTGGAGGCTGAAAACCATAGTGGCAGAATTCCTATATATACAATATATGTATTTATGTTGATGATGAAATATATTATTTTTTATAAATTTTGTAGAAAATCAATAATAAAGTAAGAAGTATTTAAGTTTTGTTACTAAAAGTCAACAATCTATTGTAACACTGCTTTTCTAGGCTTACAACTAAAAAATAAATAAAACTATAGCACTTTTCAGCAGTCCCAAAAATCTTTTATTATTCAAAAGGTTAACAAGAGAGGAATGTTTTCGATTATAGAATAGTCATCTTCAACTCATAAAAAGTTTATGCGGTTTATAATTGAAGGCGTTCTAAGAATAACTACATTCCAACATTGTAATTCCAACGTGGAATTACAACGGCTAGAATGTAGTTCCCTTAGAACGCCTTCAGTTATAAACTGCATAAACTTTTATGAGTTGAAGATGACTATTCTATAATCGAAAACGTTCCTCTCTTGTTAACCCTTTGAATAATAAAAGATTTTTGGGACTGCTGAAAAGTGCTAGTTTTATTTGTTTTTTAGTTACTAAAAGTATTTGTGATTCTTTTATTTAACTTTTATAATTCAAATGTAAGAAGTTTTTATTAATTAAATAAAAAAAAATCACCTTTTCTTTACAGCGTAATTCATGGAACATTTCTTCAATTTCATGCTTCCAGTCTTCTTGAAGAGTGTGAAAAGATTCTTGTGGGGTACTCATAAATGGAGATCTAGAGATTTCTTCTAGATCACGTAAAATATCAATAAAAGTTGGGCGATTATGTGGATCTGGATCCCAGCAAGCTATAATAATTTAACCAAAAAATTTCACACACTGTAAGAATTAATTATTTTAAAATTTATAATTAATTTTTATAAATAACAAACAATTTTTATTAACAAGTGGATTTTTCATATCATAAGTTTTGTTTATAAACATTTTTAAATGTGAAATAATTTCAATTTTTAATAATTTGATATCTTTTATATTACAAACAATCTCTTGAAATTTAATACTTCTGAAAATTTTTACTGATATTTATTGATTTTGAATTATCAACTATTGTTGGGGAAATATATAAATCAGAATATATTTGAAAAATATCAAAAATATAAAATATGTAACTAAAATATAATTATTAAATAGACTTATATATTTGTATGTAAATTATAATCTACTGATTAGATTCTTAAATTACATTTATCTTTTTATGAAGATATATAATAAAAATTATTTTCTATTCCACTTGTGTTATTAATGTTCTTTAAAACTTTTAATTAACTTTCCTGTTTGTAAACAGATTGCATTAATATTTTTAAGAGTACACTAAATAAATAGTTTTGTTATGGTAATAATTACCTTTGGCATAATGATGATAATCTATGTAGCTTATAGAATACAGAGAATGTTTTTTACATTTTTTCATTTAAAATATAAAAAAAGTAAGTTATTTACAATTATGATATAAAATTTTGTTCAGCATCAATTTGAGCATGTTCATATACTGCTCTATTTTCATTATCCATTCTTTATGATCCAATTTTTCTTTTGTTCTTTACTATTAAATATCACCAAATAGTACTAAATGTTAAAACATGGGAACAATATATGATTTATATGCATTCTCTAAAAACAAAAATATACTGCTTTCCAAGGTAATACAATGGTAACAGATCAAACTATAGCACTCACTAGCAGTCAAAATAATTTTATTCACTTAAACTTTTTTCAGAGTAACGCTTTCGCCTAGATTATAGCCATCCTCAACTCTCATATTGCTTAGTTTCTAAAATTAGATACGTTATAGAACATCCGAGGTGCATTCCGTTTTTATTCTTTTTCAGAACAGTTCTAAATTCAAATCTACAATAAATGTTTGTTTAACAGTTTTTTGAGCACTTGTTCTGGTTTTCCGGAGGTAAATTATAACCAGTTTGACAAAAAATTGATAAGAAAATATTCCGGATTTAAATTAATAAATAAAATTAGAAATAAAAACGGAAGCGTAAAATATAAAATAGAAATAGAACCATTTCTACTCTGTACTTTCCGTATGCGTATCTCCACGCCTTCGGGAGTCCCTCCTTATCTTTTTCATTTACCACTTTTTCTTGCTGGCCCTTTTATATATATGTAGTTTCTCCGCTGTGTAAAGCTCACCCGGGTCTGTGACTGTGCTAATAATTTTAGCTTCTTTCCACTTGATCTTAATGTTCGCTTCATATGCCCGCCTTGAAAGTGCCATTGTTAATTTCCCTCTACTGATGTCTTGTCTGTGCTCTTTCATTCTGTCCCTCAAATATCTCTTAGTGGAACGGAAAGTACAGAGTAGAAATGGTTCTATTTCCATTTTATATTTTACGCTTCCATTTTTATTTCTAATTTTATTTATTAATTTAAATCCGGAATATTTTCTTATCAATTTTTTGTCAAACTGGTTATAATTTACCTCCGGAAACCAGAACAAGTGCTCAAAAACTGTTAAACAAACATTTATTGTGATCTGAATTTAGAACTGTTCTGAAAAAGAATAAGAACAGAATGCACCTTGGATGTTCTATAACGTATCTAATTTTAGAAACTAAGCAATATGAGAGTTGAAGATGGCTATAACCTAGCCGAAAGCATTACTCTGAAAAAAGTTTAAGTGAATAAAATTATTTGGACTGCTAGTGAGTGCAATAGTTTGATCTGTTACCATTTTATATGCATTACTTCTACAGCTTTCAAGGGTAACGTATTTACATTAACATTACTAAATGAGTTATATATAAGTCGATTTCATTGAAATATGGTCAGGATAATGCTGGACATTACAACTAACACAGTCCTAAAAAATTTTCTTTTTAGTGCTTTAGATGTTAGACCTATTATTAGGAATACAGAGGATGCTGATTCCAAAAATTGCATTGACTTGGTCATAGCTCTAGTTAAGAAATATAACATAGTATTCTTAGATTTTATATTTATAGTCAATATTTGAATGTTTCCTGTTGTACTGTGATGAAACGGTATGCTAATATTTTAAACTCAAGCACCGTTCAGCAGTAATTAAACATATTATTATTTATTTAGTGAAGTTCTTTAAGTATAAAACAGGACTGGGGTGTCGGCAGGAAAATGTGCCAACAGTGACACCGAAATTGTTTTTGCCAACACCGACACCTCTGATAGTAAACACATACAAATGATTTTTTAGAACACATTTTTATTCAATATTTATTACTGAAAAAATTATTTATTCACCAAAAAAGAAAATAATTATTTAATACATTTTTTAAATTTAAAACTAATAAATTATGAGCAATGAGAAAGTTATTGCTGACACTGACACCATCTAAAACTGTTGACACCTGACGACACTGACACCCCAATCCTGGGGTTGGTGTCGTCTGGTACAAAAACCATCCTCAGCACTATAAACTATAGGATCAAACATATAAATTTAATGAAACATCATTATTCTGTTATTTTTTAAATTAAAATTCACGCATTAATTTAACATCGGTTAATTAAATTAACACATTTGTTATAAAATAATAATAATATAAATATTACAGTATATGTATTACAATATAAATCTATAAATAAATAACAATCTATATTTAATTAATTCATTGATCATTAATAGTGTATAGCCATGCTGCCAAAATATTTTCTGAATGTTTTTTTGTGAATCAGATTCTCTTGCTTTTCGTTTTTTAATATTTCTAGTGTTCAGCCTGGGATCAAACTAAGGACCTAGGCAGATTTTTCTTCAGATAAATTAATTAATAAATTCTAGTTTAATCAGTAATTCATAGATGGTACCGTTCCTTGATTTAATTATTAATATCTTTATTAATTATGAGATAGCATTAAAATTAGTCTAAATTATTTCAAAATAAAAATAAAAATTAAATTAAAATAAAATAATTAAAATTTCTGTTAAAATATATCAAGGGATTAAAATTTGGCAAGTATTACATTCAATTGAAGATCTGAAACAAAGATATATAGTCTTAAAAGAAATATGGATATTACAATTATATTTTCCTACTCATAAAATAAATGTGCACAAATCACTAAACCATGCTGATCTGCTATGCCTAACCTCCATAGGATAACACTGTGTTCATTTTGTATAACAAATTGTCTGCATATCTCCTAAAATCTATAGAATAGCATTGATTTTCCTTCTATATAACAAAATGTTGCATATAACATTACTATTGTTTATTGTTGTCAGTAAGAAATTCAAATATTTATTGAAACCAAATAAAAATTTAATTCAAATATTTTGTCCATTAAATCTGAAATCTATTAAAGCAGGACAAGACTGCAGAAATTAATTTATTTGACAAACGTTTTCAGCCTTCCTTCGGGATCATCATCAGGTCTAATATAAACTTTTACAAGACAAACTTATTTAAAAGTAGATTTTTTTTATCCTCCCTGTTTATATATGCACAATGAAAAATAGATATATGATACATCCATGTATAACTGTAAACAACTATAAATGAGGGTGTCTAAAGTGGAGTTAATATCTGACTCAGATTTAAATAAGCAAAACACATAATGGAATTTTAAAAATTTTTTCTCAGCCTATATCTAAAAATAGGGTTGAAAACATTTATCAAATGAAGTAATTTCTGCAGTCTTGTGCTAGTTTTGAATTTACTGTTTTACAATAGTGCAGAAGCAGAAAGATGCAAAGAAATATTAGAGCAGGGTCTGTTAAATTGAGGGCTGTATAAATGAAATAGATTAATAATATATTTCATATTTGAGAAATTTGCCAATACTGTGAATAAATTTTTATTTCATTCTGTATTATATGCATATGTGTCACATCTTATTTCTGGCATTTAAGCACTATAAACTTGACAGATTTTTCTTCTTGACACACAATTTTAATTCACTGGTTAGTATTAATTTATCATAATTTTCTCAAATCTTTTTATTATATGCTTTTTTACTGATATAAGTATTCTGTAATTCTGGTTCTTAAAAACATCCACTTTCATTTTTAAGAATTTTTCAAGATTATTTTGAATTTTTCAAGATTATTTTGAAATCCCTTAAGTGTTTTTGATGTCTGTAGATGTCACGGAAGTGCAACAAAAATGATAAACAACAAAAGAATGAATTAAAACAATTTAATCCTGATTTTATTAATATGCTTGCCAAAGCATAGTAATAAAATCAGGATTAAATTGTTCAATCAGGGAGGATAAAATCAGGATTAAATTGGGTTTTTTTGTGTGTATTTGTTGAAAATATGCCCTTTTGATAGCGGTTCCTAAATTTATCAGTTGCAGAAATATTTTTTAAAATTACTTATAAACAAATATTATTTATAATTGAACAGTTCAATAGAATTTTTATTCCTCTTGTCAATTTTATAGTACAATACAGCAAATTTATTCTGATTTGAGATGAGACAAATGATATTTTTGAAATTTCCAGTCAAAATTGAATTTTTTATGTGATCAGCTATAAAATGCTGAAAACTAAAAAATATTGCAGATAATAGAAAAAATATTAGTTAATTCTATTAAAATAAACTAAATTATATATTAATTGTTTATTTCTTGTATCAACTTCACCAAAATTTAGGAGAAAATTGCAAAAATGAAATGTAAACATCCTGCAACCATTTAAATGGGTGTGGCACTTTTATTGTTTTACAGTAACCATTCACTTCCTGGGAAATTGCAACCAAGCCTACTTTTCCCTGTCGTGTGTGGGGTATTTGGTGGGTTGCTACAATAAACCATCTGGAGTTCAGTTAGAACAATGTAAAATATATTATAGCTGTTTATGTACAAGATGAGACTATTTTCATATAAATAAAAATATTTATAAAATGTACTGCCAAAAACTTTTAATTTTTATAAGTAATTTCTGAAAATTTTGGCCGAATTTCTTCATTCATGGCTCATTTTGTTCAGAGGACCTGTCGCTATCTAAAAATGTCAACTATTTTGTTGGATGGCTAAAATTTCATATACAGTGGGTGATCGGTTAATGAACAGTTCGGATAACGAACACTTTTTTGAAAGATTTTTATGTTCGGATAACGAACACTTCACAGAACAAACTGTGGGACCCGCGGATTGACCAAATGACAGATCAGCGGAATGGCTGCGTGGCAAAGTTGTGGCTTACCATTCTGGAGAATCTGGGGTCCAACTCCTCCAATTTTTAGGAGGGATCTGGGTCCGGACCATTGAAACCCATCCTTCAATCTTCCGGTTGACCCCATCATGGGTGTTGGTCAGCCTGTGATGATGGCGGCTTTATAAGTGGCCACCGCCAGATAAAAATATTCCATGAGGATATTTTGGCTTAAGTAACTTAACAGAATGACAGCTTAGACCTTGCGCGCTTATGGACTTATGGGTAAGGATTGGAAGAAAAGTAGTTTTCCCGATTAAAATGAAATCGGAGACAACGTAAAACAAATCAAAGATTTATTAAAGAAAGTTAGAGAGAGATTTTACAATTTTTTGGTGTTAGAATGGCACCCATACCAGGTTAAGGTCAACAGGCTTGGAGATCTCTACCACGACGATGCTATTAATCACTTCCGAAAAATCCTGAAGGAGAGAGAAAAGCAATCGATATTGGACAGATTCTTTATCGGAAAATAAATATAATAGATGAAAATGCAAGACTATGTATGTATATATTATTGTTATTACATATAAATAAACATAAATAAAAAATTATATAATTTCTTACTATGTTTTTTTGGGTCTCCGGAACGAATTAATCAAATTCCCATTAAAACCTATGGTAAATCGATGATCGGTTAACGAACATTTTCTTGGAAAGAATTATGTTTGTTAACCAATCACCCACTGTATATATATAAAAAAAAAATCATGTTTTTGTCAATCTCATGTATGGAACAAAATGTGAAAAAATAAAATTCCAAAAAGATGCTTAAATTGTTAGAAAGAGAGCAAAAAATATAATATATCCTGAAGACTTCAAAAAATTTCATCAAAAACTAAATGAGATTTCACAATTTTAATTTTTATATATATTTTTGCATATTAATTAGATTTTATTTTAAAAAAATAGCTGGCATCCAACAGGTTAACTCATTTGGACTGCATATGTTTTTTATATTTGTAATTTGCTTTTATCAGCTAACTTAATATTCATTTTTACATTATATGGGAATCTTTTGATTTCTGCAAATTGAGGGATTCCCATATTGTGACTGAGAGGTTTTATGTAATTTGAATTTTTTGGTAGTAGTAGAAATGATTTTTAACAAAAATTCTGAAGCAAAAACTACAAAAATTAGTGGTCTACTCTGATTGCACTATACCACCTAAGTCACCATATCGCTATCTGATTAAAAGTGAAATAATGATGCATGGTAAAATATTATATCAGTTTAAACTTTTAAATAATAACTTCAAGGGAACTATATCCAAATAAACCTAAATAATCCAGCCAAATTTTAGGTTTATTTGGATATAGTTCCCTTGAAGTTATTATTTAAAAGTTTAAACTGATATAATATTTTACCATGCATCATTATTTCACTTTTAATCAGATAGCGATATGGTGACTTAGGAAAAATTCTAGTTCAATTATTAATTATTAGATGGCGCCACTCATTGATTTGTAAAATTAATAATTATTCTAATTACGAGATGGCGCTAACATTAGTTCAAATTATTTCAAATCATTAAAATTATTCCGTTACGGTTTCAAGGGCTAAAATTTGGCTGGATTATTTAGGTTTATTATATCAGTAATATGATACTTAAGATTAACAATCATAAAAACAATACAAACAATATACAATAAAACAAACAGAAATAAATAAAGTAATATGATCTTTTAAATGTTGTAAACCAATATGTTCAGACTTGTATCTTACAAATACAATAAATTTTTAATAAATACAATTCTACAATAAATACAATTGCAATACCTCAGGATAAGAATTGAAAACTTCTTTTTATGCAAGTTCAGATTTATGGAATTAAATATGCATGCATTCAAAAAGTAACTATACACCTGTCACTGCTTTCACTTTATATGGGATGAGGCTAAGTTTCTTATCAACTTTCTTGTGTGCAGTTGCAACACTAACATTTTTCTATTGGGCCAAATTTTGCATGGACTTGTTGGGATTACCTTGCATAACAGCTGATATATCTTGCAGTTTTTCTTCACTGAGTACTTGATGATCTACTACTTCACTCATAGTACTTTACCGATTCCTTCTCCCTAAATTTCTTGATTAGTGCTCTTACATTATGTCGATTAGGAACTGCTGTACTTGGAAATCTAACAGAAAACTGGTCTTTTACTATCTGTGTGTACTCACTGTGTTCACCAGCCTAACTGGCTAACAGAAGCAAACTGCACCCAATACAGGATTACAAATGTTTTCAGAAACATTACTGGCAGTGCACAAAATATAATCCCTCAACATATAAATCATGTTTATTATAGGTGTATAGTTATTTTTCAAATGCACTGTACATAAGTCAAGGAATATCTGTATATTGTGATAAATATATCCATTTTTAAAATCATAAATTTAAAATTTTAAGTGAAAACATAAACAAACCATTCTATACATTTTATGAAAAAATAAGTCAGAAATTTTTAAGTCAAGGTAAATTTACAGAAATAAAATACATTATGCTAGATTTTTACTGATTTAAAGTAATGTATATAGTATATTTATAAATAAGCCTTATTCAAAGTGGAAAATTGATATTTTTATTGTATTTTTTATTTTATTTACCACTACAATAAAAATCATTTTTCCACTTTGAATAAGGCTTATTTGTAAATATACTAGTTACTTAAGTGGAAGTTTATTTGTACATTAGTAATGTATATATATATAAATACAAACATGTTAATTTACAACATTTAGAAGTTCATGTTATTTGTTTTGTATCGTTTATTGATCTATAATATTGCTGGTACAATATCATTTCATACAGAGATATATTCCTTTTAGTCAGGAAACAATATGTAACCTTAATTGAGTGGTCCAACGGAAAAACAGGATAAGTCAATTTACCTAGTTTTATTTAGAAATGGACTTAAAAACAAGATAAATGTATTTGCCTTACTATTCTTTGGTTTGTTTTTATATAGAAAATGATTTTTGAGAGCAATAGCTGAATAAACAACTTTATATGTATCACTTTCTTCATTCAGTTGCTAGATGGCATTATAGTCTGTGAAACTATTAGGCTGCAATCATAAGCTAGTCATTTTAGGTTTTGAAGCATTATTTTTTTGTTTTCTTTCATTATTTTGCTATTATCATCTTTCCTTCACTAACTCCTTTCATGATGATTGATGCAGAAAGAGAATCCCTAATATTTCATTACAAAACCATCTTGAATGAACTGTATAAACCTCAAACAGCTTATTTCAAAGTCTATAATACTTACCTACAAACTTCAATCAATTAAAACCGTAATTCATTACAATATGTTTTATGTTAGAACTTATCCACTTAAAGTTGAAGTACAAAATTTTATAGCTAGAGTAAAATCAGTAGCCATTTCACCAAAAAAAATCACTGATGTTAAATAACTTTTAACATACACCAAGAAAACAATCCTACCATTCTATAATAAAAAAGTGCTTGGCATAAAAGCCAAAAATGTCACTAATCAGAATCCATTAAGTGTATTAGAAAGCAACTGCTCTGGTTTAGAACAGTGGTCGCCAAAGTAGTGGTCCGCGAGAAAATTTCGCTGGTCCCCAGAAAAATGTGGAATATACTTACTCATCACGTTAAGTTATGTTTTAAGATGCATTGAAACATAATTCAATTCATAACAATACGTGAAAAGTTATAAAAACGCTACTTCATAGAATAAGGCCATTTCATAGAATAACGCCATTCTATGTGGATATCGTTTCGCACTCTTCTAATGTGAATTCATATGTGGATAATAGATCCGTTTGCAGTGAAAATTCAGGATAATAATTTAAGCATGCATCTAAAAGAAAGCCTCATCGACCTATCGTCCGACGAAACTCTCAAATTTAAATTTCATTCATCCTTATCAAGATCTCAGTTTTGGCTTTCCATAAAAAGTGAATACCCTTTTCTTAGTGAACAGGCGATGAAAATTCTGATTCAATTCTCCACAACTTATTTATGTGAAAAGGCCTTTTCATCTGTCACAGCCATCAAAACACGGTACCGATCTCAGCTTGAAATAAATGCAGTTCTCCGTCTTGAAGTAACAACATTGGATCCACACACTAGGAATGTATAATGCTAAAAGTTTGATATACTTAAACCATTTTTTTAAAATTGTTTTGTTTTTACAGTTTTTGTTTATTTTATTATGGTTTATTAATAAAGCTTTCATAATTTGGTTACAATTAATAGTTTCATTTTATTAACTAGGTACATTTTATGTGTTCTTAGATCACAATTTTTTTTTATAAATATATTTAACACTTAAAAAATCCTATTAGTGGTCTGCGGGATTTAAATTATGAATTTACTGGAGGTCAAAAAGTTTGGTGACCACTGGTTTAGAATACAGGTATCCCTCCTATAACATGGCTTCCTACAACATGGTTTCGCTCTAACATGATTTGAAAATTGCGAAAACCCTCATATAACACGGTACTTCTACAACACAGTTCTTACTTAACACATTTAGAATTAATTAGTTTACTCTCCAACAACACAAAACATTTTCATTAATTTCTGTAAATCCATACTAGGGACACCCAATACACACAAAATGCAATCATTGAGAAATACTTTGCTAAAATTAGTCATAATTTGCTAGTTTGCTATGAAAAGGATGATATGTATTCTATTTTCAATTTTGATTTGAAATTGAATTAATTGGCAACAATTAAGTATTTTGTGTTCCAAATGTTCAGTTCTTGGATAAAAAATAAATTTTTATTCTTCGATAAAGGAATGTGAAAGAGAAGAAAAACTTTTTTATTCATAAATGTTTTTAGGTATACAGTATGTTAAGGAACGATTGTTTTCTAGTGGGTTGTAGTGAGTTAGATTACAAATTTTGTAAAGAGAACAAAAGTTACACCAATTTTAAATGCATGAAAAAGTTCAGAAAGTGAAGTTGATATTGTTAAGGAAAAAAACATTCTCGTTTTAACAAAACAGTGGTAAGGAAGATATAATTATCATATGAATGTTATATATGCTATATACTTTTTTTCTTTTATGGGCTTATGTATATATTTTTTCTTTATGTTTCATATTATTAATATTCTTAATAAACATTAAGTTTCTTATGTGCAACTAAAGAAAGTTATTTGTTTTGAATTGGTTTTGGAACGTAACTTTCTTTTTTTGTATTGGCTCTGGGTCTCATATAAGATAGTTTCACACAGCATGGTGTTTTTCAGGAACCTATCTACCGTGTTATAGGAGGGATATCTGTACTAATTATTTTAATAAATAAATAAGAATAAGTTTTTCTACTATAGCCATATAGGCCTATCTAGTCATTCATGTTTTTTCTAATCCAATATATGCTCATTTTATCCTCTATATATTCATTTTGTACTATTTCTCATCAATAAAATATTTATAACAGCATTTTCCTATTTAAGTATTTCTCATATGTAGAACTACCTAAAATAGTTATTCTTGGAAAAACATGGTAAATTTATGATTACATTAAAAATAAGTTTTCAAAATTCTATATAAAATATGTTATTTCTGTTGGCATTTTTCTGTACTATAATCTTGACTTAAAAATATCTTTCATCCATTTTACTTATTTCAAAAGCAAAATAGAAAATCAAAGCAAAAAATATATTTAAACTGTGTTTCTCAAAATCATAATATTTCATTTTACCTTCTTTTTCAACAGACCATAGAATTGTAAATGATTTATATCATATTATGTGAGTTTTCACTTGCCATAAATTTTGGCCTTTTATTGCATACAAGAATCAAGAATTTACAGTTTATATTTTTGTTTTCTTTGTATTTTTGAAATTGGAAACTCTGAAATATTGTTTTGTTTTAAATATCTAGGAGTTTTTTTATGTTTCTTTTTTCACTATAATGACAAAAGTTTAATATAGCAATACTTTCCAAACAGAAGTAAGGATAGGTAGTTCTTACAATTATACATAATGAGTAAATAAAGATTATTATATTTAATCAGAGTATAACAGCAGCAAACAAAACAAAATGTGAAAGTTTTTAATCAACTTCAAGTAATTGGCCAAAAATTTAAAATAAGATGATTAAATTAAAAATAACAAATTTTTTGATATTGAATACTCATTATTTATATTTATATTCATGTGGAATTTTAAATTTAATAAGAATTTTTTTTAATATTTATTTTCTTCAAACTTAGAATATAACTCAATTTATAATCTCAATAAATAATAAATTTAATTTCTAATGATTATATTTTTAGGATAATAATTTATTTTTAAATTATTATTATTTTAAAATGAAAAAAAATATTTACCTTTCATTAATCTAGAAAAAGCAGTTGGGCACGTAGAAGGAATAGGAAGAGTTAATTTATTTACAGCTACTCCATAAGCTACAGCAAGAGCATCAATCCCTTTGTAAGGCGTTTCTCCGGTAAGAAGTTCCCACAGTACGACACCATAACTACAAATCAAAAAATACCTTATATAATATATATAAAAATGATCTATGTGAAAAGTAAAGTAAAGCAAAGCAACTATGCGAAAAATTGATCATTAATAAATTCATCATTCAATTGAATTAATTATTAATTCTATAAAATATTGCCAACTCTGAGTTGTATAATGATAAAATAGAATCAATAAAATACAATAATTATAAATTAAAAGTAATAAAAGAATGAAAAATAGCTATAAAAATGATAAGATATAAAAAAATACTTCAAATTATTATAATCACATATATTTTATGAATAAACTTTTTCTTATGCAGGTATGGAATCATTTATCCTGAATAATTGGGATAAGGGTTTCCTAGTTAACAGATTTTCCTAGAATTTGAGGTACAAACATAAAATCTATTATAATATTTAAAAATTACAAAAAGTAAATGATTTTTCTGAGTTCAAAATTAAGGGATTTTGCTAACATCAATTAACATTTTACAGAAGCAAGAGAACTTAATTTCTTCAGCTCTGTGTACATCTAGCATCATATTTCAATTGCAGAGAATTTAAGTTCCACTCTGTGTAATTTTTTTTATTTTCTTTTTGTTCAATAAATTTAAACTGTTTTTATTTGGTATGCTAATAGATTTATCTATTAGAACAAAATTTTATCACTAATATTTCTATGAAGTTATTTACAACTAAGCAATTTTTTTAGCAATGAAATAGAACAGACAATTATGATTTGAAGTAGAGACCTACTATAATTATACTATATATATAAGTCTTCAACAAGTCATTTTTACTGTATACAGAATACATATTTACATACAAAAATGCTTTAGGCTTCATCAGTCCTCATCAGTTGATAAACATACAAATATATACAGGTAGCCCTTGATTAGTGCGAATAATGGGACCCACGAATTTCTCGCACTATTTGAAGTATTAGCTATATGTAAAATATGGTAATTGGTTCTTGCTTTGTGAGTTCCGGCCATTAGCCAACCTCACGATGAAAAACTATAATACTGACTGTACAAGAAATTTGCCATTTTAGCCAACCTCATGATGAATAACCACAATACTAATTGTTTAAACCATTAGCCAACCTTCACAATGAATAACCATAATACTAACTGTTTAAGAAAAGATCGGAAGAGCGGTAATGAAAAATAACCACAATATTAACCTGTTTAAGAAATATTTATTTTCATATTTTACATCATTGTTCATCATTAATACTTACCAGGAATTGCGTCTCATATCATCATCAAACCAACCGCCAAACCTACCAGGAATTGCATCTCATACCATCATCAAACCAACTGCCAAATCGAAACCAGGTATTGTGTCTCATACCATCATCAAACCAACTGCCAAATCGAAACCAAAATGACGAATCGAAAGCGGAAGTTGAGCTCCACTTTTATGTCACTCAATCACATCCATTTTTTGCTGTAGCATAATCATTAACCTCTTCTTTTTTATCATCAAAAGTGTTCTTCCTTTTATCCATTTCGATATTTTTTAAAAGAGAAAATTCTGTACTATACTGTATGTATATGATAATAAAGCTGAATAATAGTAATGTTAAATAGCTAACGGCAAAAAAACCCATCTTTCTGGTGTTTCATCCCTTCAAAGCCAAGTGACTGTTCTTGGACTGCTCCTCGTCTGGTTTTACTAACTGAAAATTAGCATTAAATTTGTTAATTGACATCATAAAAGGGGACGGACCTTTGTTAGTAAGACTGGTCTATGCTTACAACATGCATTAATCAAATATTTGCTCACACTAAGTGTAAAACGGTATCATTTTTATAAGTCGCACTAATCGAATATCGCATTATTCGAACTTGCACTAATCGAGGCCTACCTGTATTAAAATTACATAAGAACTATAATAAATTTAGATGCTAATATTAAAAATTCAAACTTTCAACAAATATATTTCCATAAATAAAAATTCCATTTCATAGTTGTTACCATAGTAATTATTGCTATTTGACTTTTCTTTAATCTTACCACTGTTATAATATTATAGTAACTAATCTATTTATTTAACTTATGTTCATTGTTTTTATTAATATTAGCATTTAAATTTATTGTTCTAAAGTATTTATGTTCTTATATAATGTTAATGTATTGTATGTTTACCAACTAAGAAGGGCTGAAGAAGTTGAAAGTATTTTTTGAATGTAAATGTTATTTCTATATACAGTAAAAATGACCTGCTGAAGGGTTGAATATAGTATAATTATAAATATCCACACAGCAGAGAATCATAGGAACTATTTAAATATTGAGACCTATTATATATGGCATACAAATAAATAAGATATATAGTGGATTCCGCTTAATTGGGACCAGCTGGGCCAAGCCATTTTGTCCCAATTAAACAAAGTAATAATAAATTCTAAAATAAAATACCATTTTGTCCCAATTAAACGAAGTAATAATAAATTCTAAAATAAAATATGTAATTCATAGGGATAAAAAAAATAATAATTAGGTACCTATTGTAATGCTTTAATAAAATTTAAAAAAATAATAATTAGATACCTATTTTAAGGATTTATTAAAATAGTAATAATTAGGTACTATTTTAATGCTTTATTAAAGTAGGTACCTAATTATTAGTTTTTTACCCAGGTATCTATTTTAATGCTTTATTAAAATAGGTACCTAATTATTAGCTTTTGTACCTATTTTAATGATTTATTAAAATAGGTACCTAATTATTAGTTAGCAATCTCCTCTGAAGTACCTATTTTAATGATTTATTAATAGGTACCTAGTAAACTGGGGTGACTTAGGCCCATTAGGGTGGCTTTGGCCCAAAATAAAAAAGGTACTGTAAACTGGGGTGACTTAGGCCCATTAGGGTGGCTTTGGCCCATTTGGAAACGTGTTTCTGTTTTAAATTAAAAATTGGTGATAAAAGATGTAACAAAAAACAATAAAAATATAAATAAACAAATGTTTTTGATGATAAATTTAAAACAGAAACGCGTTTCGAAAATTGGGCCAAAGCCACCCTAATGGGCCTAAGTCACCCCAGTTTACTAAATTATTAGTTTTTTACTGATCTCCGTCTTCAATACTCGGCCGCTGAGATTCACACCTCAGAATTGAATCCCTATAGAAATGCATTGATCTAATGCTTCTTAGACTTCTGAATCCTTTCCATCAATCTTTCTTTTCGATGTTCCTGGAAAAGGTCCTATACACGCCCAGCAATCGCTCCGATACTTCTCGAGCACATTTAGCATACATTCACGTAAAAATGGATGACCACGATTGAATCCGAAAATACTGTTGCATAATAACTTTTCACTTTCTTTAATTAAGAAATTTGTCATGTTTCGATGCCAAAATCCGGATAGGGAAGTTAACATGACGATATCCAGATCCAAATACATTCCACCATATTTCCAGATTACTGCCAATCGGGAGGCATCGCTCAGGTGATGAATTCTGTAACGGCTGCCGTTCCATTCTTTATTTCTGTACCATTGCAGCAGCGGAGTATCTTCGAATATCTTTTCGAAAGTTGTGGCATTCACGTATACGTTATCGAATATCCCAGTTAGATGATGAGTGTCTTTGAACGGACCGGAAGTAAAACTCTTATTTCAGATTCGGGGTGATACCGCGCCGTGGATTCTATGGCACAGGCTTGAAATGATTTTATTTCCCATCACAATAATATATGAATAAAGACAAAGATAAACATGATAGTGACAAGATTTTCAATAAGAAGTTGATTCAGAATTTCATATAGTTAGGTCTATATATAAAAAAAATTTAATTATATAAAACACAAGCACTATTCTATCTTCACTATTCTACAAAAAATTTTTATTGATTATTATAAAAATCTTTAACAATTATCATTATCAAAAAGTAAAAACTTTTATACTAACAATAACATTTTGTCAATAGTAAAAATTACTAAGGTACTTCCACTTGAAGATATGAAAGTATAAGTTAAAATACTAGCACTAATTTAAAGTGGAAAATGAACACAAATTCACAGTAGCGCTTTCAACTTTAATAAGCTATTATGTTCTTACGTTCCAAACCTGTTATTTTGTGAGCTGAAGATGACTTATTAAAGTTGAAAGCGCTACTGTGAATTTGTGTTCATTTTCCACTTTAAATTAGTGCTAGAATTTTAACTTATACTTTCGTAATAACATTTTGTTTAAATAAAATACAAATATTATGACAATCTTTCATGTGGAATAATATTTATGTAATAAAATTGTTTATATATAAAATTTACTTAATTTATTAATATCAAACTATATTTTATATAAAATTGACAGTAATACCTATGACATCATATTTGTTTGCAAATCATTCTTTTTGTAAAAATTAAACAGTATTTTCATCCTTAAAATTACTTTTGCTTAGACTTATTATAATTTAATATTTTAAACTCAAGCACAATTCAGCTGTAATTAAACACAATATTATTTATTTATTTAGTGAAACACTTTCTGTATAAAACCATCCTCAGCACTATAAACTATAGGATCAAACATATAAATTTAATGGAATATTGTCATTATGTTATTCTCTAAATTTGAAATTCTAAATTTATGCTTTAGTTCAGCATCAGTTAATTAAATTAACATATTCATTATAAAATAATAATATCATATATCTTACAGTACACATATTACAATATAAATTTATAAATAAATATCAGTCTAAAAAAATTAATTCATTGATCATTAATAGTGTATAGCCATGCTGCTGATACATTTTCTGATTATTTTTTATTAATCAGATTCCCTTGTTTTTCTCTTTTTAATATTTCTAGTGTTTCTACAACATATTTCTCATATTTTTTATTAGCCTCTCTTATAATTTTTGCCTTTTCCTATTTAATTTCTATGTCTGTCTCATAAAATTTTTTTGCCAACACAGTATGCAAATCTCCTTTCATAATATC
This sequence comes from Olivierus martensii, assembly GCA_000484575.1. Taxonomy (NCBI): domain Eukaryota; kingdom Metazoa; phylum Arthropoda; class Arachnida; order Scorpiones; family Buthidae; genus Olivierus; species Olivierus martensii. Next base: position 24,296 of record AYEL01091165.1, read on the forward strand.
TTTATGGTGCTCTTTAACTCTTTTTTTCTAATGCTCTATTAGTTGCATCCATGTAAAATTCTTCTTTACATAAATCATGGTTCCACATTGGAATCTGATATACACCTGTTTTTTGTTTAGTAGATTTTTTATCTTTCTCATTTCTAATTAACTTAAAAACAGTTGAGCTCCTAACTGTAATTAATTTGATAGATTGCTTTTTGGCTATTTTGTTTTGATCATATTCAACTTTGTTATATGGTACGATATTTTAAAGTATTATTGAGAGTCTATAATTGCTTCTCAGTGGGTTAACGAAGTTTCTTGTATTACTATATTATCTTGTCAAGTCAAGCCTCTCTCTACTTTAGCTTATATTCACTTAATAAATTTTACTATGTACCCATGCTTCTTTCCTATTTCTAAGATTTTTATTATATCTGTTTTTTGGGCTTCTACAGTGTTTGTGTGGGTTTTAGCTCTCCTAAAATATTTATAAAATGCTGCCTTTTTGTATGTAAGCTTGTCATCTGATCCTGCCGGGACAATTAATCTTTCTGCTGTTGGCTTCTGATATACACTTATCTTGTAAACTGATCTGTCTATCTCTATCAATATATCTAAGTAATGGATTATTTTCTTATTTCTTTGCTCTATCTTGAGAAACAAATCATAAGCTTTGTTTGTAAATGTTTTCTCTAGATCTTCAGTTCTATCTTCATTTCTCCATATAATAAATATGTCATCTATATATTTTTTGTAGAACAAATGCCTAGCATTGCAACTAGAAATATGAACAAAGGATATTAATAATTAAGGCAAAACTAATTAATATTTACCAAATCTATGATGAATTGTTTGTTTCCCATCTAAGCCATGCAGTTTGAATTTCTTCTCATCTGAGAAAATAACTGACTTTACTGCTCAGGGATCCATTTTACAAGCTTCATGACACCAATTCAATCATGTCTTTTTCATTTTTTTGTGTGAAGAGAGGCTTCTTCACATAAAACTTTGCTACAGTAAAAAGTTTTGGGGAACATTTTGAAAAAGTATTTATTCGGATTCAGTTATGATTATACTTTGTGTGTTGACTTGATTATTTTTTATAAATTCCTCTGTTCTTCTTGTACTATTTACACATCATTTTATGATCAACTTAGGTGCATTATTCATGCAAAATATATTTAAGCTGGTATTTTTATGTTATTTAAAATTTTGGTTTTTACTATCTCCTTTTGATAATTAATGATGATTGTTCTTTGGTAGATTGTTGTCACTAATTTCAGTGTATTGCCCTCAGAGCTGAAAGTTTGGGAACTCTTGCCATACAAGATACAGTGGTACCTTGCAATTCAACATCTGAATTTTGCAGTATGGTGCATGCACATATATGGAATTGGATGATGTCATTTGTTATTTGTCAGTTCTTGTTGAGGTGCTTTGGTATTGCCTGTGTTGTTTGTATTAATTTTCAATTCTGCATTTTTCAGAAAGTAAAAATTTTGTGCATCCATAGTTATTATTATTTTTTTGAGTGAAATGTAAGAATGAGATCAAAGAGAACTGACTAGAAAAATAATTCCAGAAAGAATAACACTTGATTGCATATAGAGAAGAAGAAAGAAATTGTACATAAAATGCAGAAAGATAGAACAATTAAGATGTAACTCAAGAATATGACATTCCTAGGACAACTGTGGTAATATTTTCCAACACAGAGAGAAGATTATGGGTGCCAGGGTGTTTGCTGAAACAATGAAGATTTCAGATAAAAATAGATTTTTATCAATGAAGAGATGGAAAAGCTGCTTCTCAATTGGATTAGAGAAAGACAGATGAAAGAAGATCCAGTAACTCAGGCAATGATCTGTGAGAAGGCTAGGTTAATTTTTGAAGAATTGCACTGGTAAACTCCAGGAGGAATTTAAATTTAATTGCAGAGGAAAACTTCAGATGAGGAATTTAAAGCAAGTCAAGGCTGATTTCACAGATTCAAAGGTAGATTAGGATAAAAAAGACTTCATTCCAACATCCAAGGGCTAATAAATTGAATGTATTGTGTATAAAATAATGTATTTTGTAATTTAGCATGTTATACAATAGTAAAATATAGAAAAGAAAATAATATAGTGTATCTCTCTCACCTCCCCATTAAGGGAAGCAGGATGGGAACCGAGCAATGAATTAATCTATTTTCTATAGTCTTATATGGGAAATATTGTCCTGCAATTTGACAGTTTGTCAATTTGAAGCTAGTTAGTGACAGATTAGTGTCGAATTGTGAGGTACAACTGTAATCAACATTATCATTATGTGGATCTTTATTTTGATATAGTATCACACAGAAATTATATTTTAAAGATCATTAACTAATAGCAACTTACATAAACGATTATAAAATTTCTGTATCTGTGAAATAATTTAAAACATTGAACTCTAATTTTTTTATCAAAATAATACATTGTTCTGTTAAGATTTATAAACTATAGACAGTCTTTGAATTAACTATCATCTGTACTTATGAAAGTGATGCAATTAGTAAATTCTATGATAGGTAAATGCAATTTATAAGTAAGAGTCCATTAACAATGGATTGATATACTGACAGCATCCTTTTTTTGTGTTTACTTTCTTCAGTTTTGTGTTCATTAACCCATTGACTGCTAAACAACTTCAACTTCTGGTTGCAACAGTCACGCAAACAACAGAAATTAAGCCTGCTGAATATGTGTAAAATTAAAATGGTCATATCTCATTTAATTTTCATAAAAATCTTTTAAAATTTTTAAAGTTTATTTATGTTGTGATGCTATGTTTCTAAAAAATGTTATTTCATGTAATTTATTATTGATAAAATATCAAATAAAGTCAAACAAAACAATGTAATTAAGATCGATAAATCACTCAAATAAATAAATAATAATAATAAATCAAGTAAGTTGTAATAATAATAAATCGAAAAAAGATGGAAAATTAAAAATTTATTATTTTCAGATATATTGAAAACAATTGATATCAGTTCAATATTATTGAGGTATTCTTATATTTTGGAGCAATATCTCTCTCACACACATATTACCTAATCTGAATGAAATTTATATACATTATTGGAACCTTCTAGAGAAGAAAGTCTTATTGAATATGACTGATATTGGGGCATATGTACTGAACATCTGTCAAAATATTTCATGTAAATTTTTGGGATTTGTAAGAATATCATATATGCTGAAGATAATCAAAATTGATTTGTTTATTATGTAATACTAACAATTATTTAGAATTTAAATCTTAATTAATGAGGTAAGGCTTATATATGCTATTGGGAAATGAATTATAGTAAGAGAATGTTTTAAGTTTACTATTGATTATATTTTCTGTTAATTTTCTTCAAATTAAAAAGTGTGCAACTTTTATTTCTCAATAAAAAGTTTTTATTAAAAACATTTCATAAAAAAATGTTAATGACACTGCTATATGTTGGGAATATTCAAAAATAAAAAACACGAACAAAAGAAATTTGCTACCACAATCAAGAAATAAAGATTAATACTGAAAAATATTCAATATCATAATCATAAACAGATATTTATGCTTTTAAATTAAAAAATTATATAGGCAAAATAATTTACTTATTCATGTTTAAATTACAGAAATCTTTGTTGAAAAATTATTTTGAATAATGAATTAGTAATTTGATAGTTTATCAAATAATCGATTATTTGATATTGAGAAAATTTTTTAAAATAACTTATTTTAAATACATTTATCAGTTAATATTTTTTCCAATTTAATAAAATGAGGATGCAATATTTTTGCCTTTGTAAAAAGATTTCATTTGTTCTGTTTCATTGTTTAAAATAGAAGTTATGTTATTAAGTAATAAAAATATTTACAAGAAAAAATTTTAAATTTATTCTAATAAATAATATTTATAATATTAATATACCTCCATACATCACTTCCTTTTGAAAATGTTGATGTTTTAATAACTTCTGGTGCCATCCATGCATAAGTACCTGCTGCAGACATACGAGTTGTTTTGTAAACTTCTCGTGCCAAGCCAAAGTCAGTTATTTTCAGTGTTTTATTATTTAAATCACCATTTTCAATTGCTTCACTTAATAATACTAAAAGGGAATAAAGAAATAAAAAAGAATTAATATATTTATTGTCCCAATTTCATTTTTGCAAAAAAATTGTAAAAATAACTTTTAAAAATCTAAAATTTCCATTTGAATAAAATTCTACGTACAGTAATCCCTTACCAACTGCGAATCTGAGATTCATCTATACGTGGTTTTTGATAGAAGCCACTAAGTGCTTTTGGAAACATTTATCTTCAGTTTATCATTATTATTACTTTTCACTGCAAATTTAATAATTTTATAGATATCCTGTTTTATATTTTAGAGAATGGTGAGAATTTTCACATTGAAAGGAAAAGGAGGAGGAAAAGAAAGGACCAATATTGGTTTTGGATTTGAGTGAGACTGTGTTATCTTTTTAAATTACTTAGATTATAATTTCTAGGAGAAGGATACACTTGCAATTTCTACAAATACAGTAAATAGCTTTCGTGCATTTCTGTACCCCAAGTATGTATCAATGTTATTTTATGTTTGTGTTTTGTGTGTGTTTTCTTAAATACAATCTAGCATTAGTTTCATTTTTATAGATTATTCTTTTTTGTCATCACGTGCTCCAAACATTTGAAAAGCATAGTTGGCAGTGATAAACCAGCCAAATGGGCTGGAAACTTGTTAACATTCATTAGCATGGCCACTGATACAGCAAGAGCGCTTATCAGTTGCCATGCTAATGAATGTTAACAAGTCAACTATAAGGACCATTAAAGAAGGGAAGAACCAAAGCTATAATGTAATACTTCTTACTGTAAATATTAAATAAAAGTAAATTATAAGTCAAATAAATAAAATAAATTGAATAAACAATTTATCTTACTTAGTTGGCTTATAATTTACTTTTATTCAATTGAAGCTAGTGTTGCTAGTGGAACTACTATTAGTGCTAAAGTTAACTGTATGCAATAATAAGAAACATTATCTAAATTTTATTTAATAATAGAAATTAGATAGAAATTATTGCATACAATTAACATTAATTAATTAATTATTGCATAATTAATTAACATTAATTAATTAATTATTGCATAATTAATTAGATAGAAATTTATTGATATTTCAATTACAGTCCAGAAGAAGAGCACTTTTAGCAGTGACGTTAACAAACAAATTTTATTAAAATAGTGAGTAAAAACGTTTTTAATGCTCAAGGCATCATCTTCAGTTACAAAAATATATGTACAGTCTAATCCATAAAGTTTTGCCTACTCCTCATAGGAGCTGTGCTTGCCGGAAGTTGATCGGTTGCACAATCAGGTACTTGTAGTGAGAATCAAGTTAAATCAGAATGGACCTGTCCCTTCTGAATGAAAATAGGGTGGCAGATATATGCATGGGATGTGCTCGTCACGTGCTTTCTCCTGACAAGAACAAGTGATAGCGGCTCACAGCAGCATCGTTAAAGCCTCGGTCTACTGTTCCGAATAGACAAGTTCGATTCTGATCTAGAAAAATATTTTTTATTGTTCTTTATCGCGTTTTCAATTTCGTTTAAAATTTAAACATTGTATATAAAGAACACCACAGATTAAAATGTTTTCCAGACAAATGTGCAATTTGATCTCTTCTTTTCAGAAAGAAAACTTCAGTGTTAATTATCCTGTCATCCTTTGCTATATTTTAGTTTTTAATAAATAATATGTGCAATTTGATCTGTTCATTTCAGAAAAAGAAAACTTTTCGTGTTATATGCTATATTTTAGTTTTTAATAAAATATACAAGAATGTGTGTCACCGTTATTTTTACCAAACTTCTTTTGGTAAAATCGTTTAATATTCTGCACTATTGATATGCTTAAAACAGTTTCGGAAAATACAGAAAAATATGAAGCCCATATTTTTGTATATTTAGCTTTACTGTCTCATACTTTTCTCTTACACATATTTTTGTATATTTAGCTTTACTGTCTGATATTAGTCACTTTTCTCTTACCTTTATCCAATTAGCTCCTCCAGTTTAAAGACACTTTGTGAAATATCAAATGTATTGATATTTCTTATTAGATTAGATAGAAATTTATTGATATTTCAATTACAGTCCAGAAGAAGAGCACTTTTAGCAGTCTTATATTCACATATTGGATCCGTGGTAAATTTAGTTAGTTTAGATAATGACGTCATTACCTGGGACAGCTCTTCCGGAGGATGGTTCCGATTCCGTATCACGTAATTGCTAATGACGGAGATGGAGAATGTGGGAAGTAAGTTAACTTTTAAACTAAAATATAATACGTTAGTAATTGCTAACGACGGAGATGGAGAATGTGGGAAGTAAATTAACTTTTATACTAAAATATAATACGTTAGAATATAAGAAAATAACGCTAAATAATAGAGTGCATAATAAAATAAAAATAAAGACAGATCAAAGTTAACTTTTCTCACAAATGAATTAGGAGTGAAGGTGGGTGGTAAAAGTGTGCACTATCTATTACATGCTGATGACACTGTTCTCCTCTCCAAGAGTGAAAAAGATTTGAGAATTCTTTTTGGACAATTGAATGAATCATGTCAGAGGAGTCAATTGAGAATAAATGCAAAAAATATAAAAGTATTTGTGTTCAGAAGGGTGAAGAATGTACAAAATGTGATGTTGAACTGAATGGAGTGAATGTGGAACAAGTGAATAAGTTTGTATCCCATCAAAAACATCTCATATGTAAAAAAATAAGCCAAGTACAGTATTATCGAAACAGGATATTTGTGAAAATTTAGATCGGTTATTTTGGTTGTTGTTGTTATTATTATTTTCTTAAATC
>AYEL01091166.1:0-18731 GCA_000484575.1 Olivierus martensii
AAAAAAAAAAAAAACTTTATCCGCCAGGGGAAGTTTGGCTTGTTCGTTATTAATTTGCAATGCTGTAAACTGAGATAATGCATTGTGTGTGCTTATCATTGTTTATATGCAGCCTCCGAACACTTGCTGGTAGCAAGTAATAGTAGCATGGTTAGATAGTGTGTTTGCTGCCATGCGTCAGGTCATGGGTTTGAGTCTCAGTTAAAATCAGACAATTTTTCCGGACAAAATATGCAAGAATTAGGATGTAATTCTACGCTAACGGGTAGCAATGTAGAAGAGGGTGTTAAAGTGAGAAGAGGACAAAGGTAAAAGTGGCAAGAAAGGGGGGCTAAGTAAGGGAGGCGAAAGAAAATAGATGTGGGTTCAGTTACTGCATAAGAACAGATTTCTGAAACCTTTTTTGAATCACAAAAATCCAAGCCCCTATTTAATCTATTATATCATCCCCCATAAAACAATGATCCCTTTTTGAATGTATGCAGCTCTCGCTTTCTGCAACGATGGCACAATCAAATTGTGCAGCAGTCAATCCCGAATGTTACCATTTTATATATGTTTTATAACTGAATGAGGCATATGAGGCATTCTCATGTGCCTCATTCAGTTATAAAACACATATCTTCATATACAGGTAAGCCTCGATTAGTACGAATAATTGGTTCCACGAATTTCTCTCAATATTCGAATTCGCACTAATTGAAGTATTAACTATATGTAAAATATGGTCTTCTTGCTTTGTGAGATTCTGGCCATTAGCTAACCTCATGATGAATAAACACAATACTAGCTTAACACTAACTGTTTAAGAAATATTTATTTTCATATTTTATATCGCACATCATCTAAATTAATAACTTACCAGGAATTGTGTCTCATACCATCATAAAAAGTGTTCCTCCTTTTATCCATTTCGATACTTTTTAAAAGCGAAAATTCTCCACTCACCAAATCGAAACCAAAATAAAAATCAACTTTTATCAATTTTTAATCAATCAAAAAAGCCAAATTGAAACCAAAAGAGCAAATCGAAAGCGGAACTGGAGCACTGCTTTTATGTTGCTTAATCACATCCATTTTTTGCTCTAGCGTAATTATTAACCACTTCTTTTTTTTGTTTCCTGTTTTGTCGTCAAAAGTGTTCTTCCTTTTATCCATTTTGATACTTTTTAAAAGAGAATAAAAGTGTTCTTCCTTTTATCCATTTCGATACTTTTTAAAAGAGAAAAATCAGAAGTGTTCTTCCTTTTATCCATTTCGATACTTTTTAAAAGAGAAAATTTTGTACTCTACTGTATACTATTATTTAGCTTTGCTAAATAATAGTACAGTAATGTTAAACAGTTAACGGCAAAAAGCCCATTTCTGATATTTCACCTCTTCAAAATTGTGTGACCATTCTTGGACTGCTCCTCGTACGGTTTTACTCCCCTTCAAAATCGTGTGACCGTTCTTGGACTGCTCCTCGTCCGGTTTTTAAAGCCGTGTGACAGTTCTTGGACTGCTCCTTGTCCAGTTTTACTAACCAAAATTGTTGGCCTTCTTGGACTGCTCCTCGTTCGGTTTTACTAACCGAAAATTAACGGTTCTTGGACTGCTCCTCGTCCGGTTTTACTAACCGAAAATTAACGGTAATTAGACGGCTTCTTGTCCGGTTTTACTAACCGAAAATTAATGGTAATTTGTTAACTCCTCGTCTGGTTTTACTAACCACAAAATTAACATTAATTTGTTAATTGACATCTCTCCAGTTTTACTAAACAAAAATTAACAGTAACTTGTTAATTGACATCATAAAATCCGATTTTACTAACCGAAAATTAAGGTCATTTGTTAATTGACATCATAAAAGGAGGCACAGCTTTGTTAATAAGACTGGTCTATGCTTACAACTCGCATTAATCGAATATTTGCTCGCAATGTTTTTAGTTTTGTCATTTAGTATTGATATTTCTTATTATTTGGAGAAATTTACATATATGCCCATGATCCCATTATGGAAAGGATGGAAAAGGCATCTAATATTTGGACTGAGGACCAAACACAAAATAGAGTTTTTTTAAATAGTTCAGCAGTATGTGAAAAATTGCAGAGAATATACAAACAACTTGGGCAGAGTTCTGGCCAGTCTAAATGTGAAGCTAGTAAAGGATGGTTTGTGTGCTTTCTCTATCATCACAACCTTTATAACATATAGTTGGAGAAACAGTCTCAGCTGACCACAATGCTGTAAAGATTTATCCAGAACAATTAAAAAAATGAAGATAAAAAGTACCAATCTGAACAGATATTCAATGCAGACTAAACAGGTCTCTATTGGAAGCATATGCCTAGCAGGACTTACATCTCCAAAGCTGAATGCTCTATACCAGGATTCAAAGCTATGAAAAATCATGCCACCCCTGCTCTTGTGTGCTAATGCAGCAGATGATTGCATGGTAAAACCAATGCTAGTATATTGCTTGCTGAACCCATATGCCTTGAAAGGTAAAAACAAATGTCATTTTTCAGTATTTTGGCATGCAAACAAGAAAGTGTTTATAAGAGCCACATTGACATAGGACTGACTGAATAATTGTTTTGTTTATGATGTTGAGCAGGAAAAACTTATCATTCAAGATGATAGCTATCTAGGAAAAATTTGGCCTTCAAGGTGCTGATGATCCTGGATAATGCTCCAGGACACTCAGAAGTATTTCAGTTTGCCCACACAAATGTTGAAGTTGTATTTCTGCCTCTAAATACTATTTCATTCATATAATCAATGGACCAAAGAATTATAAAAACATTCAAGTGATACTATACACATTATACTTTTAACAGGAAGCTATTGAAAATGACCCAAGCCTGACAATCACAGATGTCTAGAAACAGTTCAAAATTGCCAACTGCATTATTATTCACTTTCTTTTATACTGCGTTTATCCTATATACTTGGAAATTATAGAACAAAGCACTTTACACAGTTGGTTTTAAGTTGAAAATATTTTATTTGTAGTACTTTCAGTTATTACACTAACTATCTTCAACAAATTATATTATAAATTGAACTCTTTTAAACTGTGAACATGTGCTAAAGTTCTAAAGACATAAACTTGTTATAATTATTGTAAACATACAAAGAACGTCGTAGTACTTTCAGTTATTACACTAACCATCTTCAACAAATTATATTATAAATTGAACTCTTTTAAACTGTGAACACGTGCTAAAGTTCTAAAGACATAAACTTGTTATAATTATTGTAAACATACAAAGAACGAATAAGAAAAGATTATTGAAGAAAAATACATGAAAATTATATATTAAATACAAAAATAAAAATAATGAATATATAATGAATAGACAGATATGTTAGTTCAAAGATAACTCAAGAATTGTCTGCTGAGTGGCTTCTGTGGCCAACAGATTACAAAGTTCTAGGAAACAGTTCTACTCTTAAACTAGGGAATAAAGATTTAAAGTCTAAAAGATATAAAATATCATTTTCACTGAAACTAATTTAGTTAAGTTTAAGGTAAAGTCATATTCTTAACAGCAAACAAATAACTGAAAGTGGCAATAGGTTTTTGGCACCCTTAGGTAAGAACAAATTCTATAGCTAAGAACTGCCCTGAATTTGTAGAGAGAGATGGTAAATTTGCCATTGTTACCTAAAAACTGTCGGATTTGCAGATGGAACTTAGATTAGCTGTTTGATATTAAATGAATTCAGCCTAACACCAGAAGTTTTACTTGTTTCTCCAACACACATGAAATGCCATAGTCAGAATATGATTGAAATATTATGCATAGTACATGGATAAGAGGTGCTGAGGTCTAGGATAAGAGAACTGACTCAAAGACTTATATAAAAAGTAATGAATATATTTAAAGAAATACTTCTAAGCACTATCAAGCAGTCCAAAATAACTTATAAAAAACATTTAATATTAGAAATGTTTTTTGGACTGCTTAGAAGTATTTCTTTAAATAGTTAGACATCAATAAGAGCAGTATTATTATAGTTTCATTTAATAACAAAGAAAAATAGAAATAAATTACAATAGACATAATTTCATAAAGCTCGATGACTTATTAATTAAATACTAAATCTAATTGGATTACACAAAACAATTAGGCTTAGCTAGAATGTAATGATTTGCCTATCTGGGAGAACTATTCTCTTGAGCACAGGACATACCTCAGAGAGAGAGAGAGAGAGAGACAGAGAGAGAGAAAAATTGTTTTACTTTTTCTAAATGTCCATATTCTTCATTCTGATATATTCCTTAAATTTTACATGAAGAAATAGTCATCTCTCCCTTTTGTCTCTGTCAGACTGCTGCAATATGGGACAAGACATCTTTAAACTCACTGCATTTCTTCAATTTTTTCCAACAGAAATTGGAAAAACAACTGATTCTTCTTTAGCATCTACCATGTCTACCTGCTTGCCCTTCTGGGACAATGAAATGAACCAGTATTTATTTATTTGTTGGAAGATGGAACTTTTTCTCTCCTTTCTCACAAGGAACTTACAACTTTAAATTGTAAGTTCCTCGTCTGAGAGTAAATGAGAAGTTTTTGTTGGTTTGTAATTATTTTCTTTCTTTCAGATATTCTAAAATGAATGGCTGATAATGATAACTGATAGTAAGATGCATTACAAATGAAACTTAAAATTTTAGAACAAACTAAAAAATAAACTGATATACAGCAATACATCGCATAGTCCGAGCTTCACTATAGTTCGGATTGTAATTGTTAATAAAAAATTTTTAATTTATTTTATTTTTTTAGAATAAATATCAAATGTAAGTGTGCTTGCTACTTACTATCTATATATGACTCTAATAGCCACTATTTGATGAGCTGAGACAAGCAGGTGGCTGCTCCAGTTTTGCCAAATTTATCTGAACGTTTGTTATAGTGCCTACCTCTCAAGTGCAATGTTATCAGTTGTTTACTGCAAACGCTTAATTGAATCATTGAATGAGAACAAATACTGGACATATCAGCCCAGCTCAAGTGCGAATCTGCCTTTATGCAGAGCACCGTTCTGCGTTTGAAATGGTGCTGAGCAGCCGACTCGGAGAAAGCGAATGCATTCACCTGCTAGGTGAGTCCTCTTTATTCATTAATTTTTATGGGCTTGGATCCACTTTCTGCCCCCTTCTGTCTATTATAAATCTTTATAAAAGATTTTAAGTTTAATGATATAAGAAATAATTACTAAAGTAAGAATTTACAATTTAAAAAACATATCAGCAAATCGAAAATTTCTTGGAACCAATAATAATTTTTCCCATAGATTATGTACCTCGAACAGTCTGGTTTCAATTAGTCCAGTAAGAAAGAGGAACCAATTAACCAGATTAGGGAGTCTATGCTGAACTAATTGACAAACTGTCGACAGCGACAAAACCCAACTATCAACTAGTGGCGATTTCAATATTGAGTTATCGATTGGGAGACTTGTTGGTAGCACGAACCGCTTGTCTCAGAAGTGTAGACTACGTTGACTGCCAGACAAGCATCTGGGTTCTATGCTATCGACTGCTGTCCATTAACAGCCAATAGAAATAAAGGTTATGTAATATGCATCAAGCTCTGTGGTGATATGTCACAAATTGTGTTTCTTTCCCATGTGTTTTAAAATTCACATGCAGTTCAGTTTGTATACTTAGTTTTCAAACTCTTTAAAAGATAGCCCTCCTCAACTCTCAAAAGATAAAAGATATATATATATGTTACAGGACAAACCCGAATATTCTCTCTCTTTTCCAAAACGTTGCGATAGTTGTCCCAGCGTTAGAACTAGAACGTCCTAACGCTGGTCGGACGTTCTAGAATTTCCTAGGCCGAACGCGAAATGGTTTGATAAAATACTTATGTTTTTAAAGAAAATTATCTGTATTAATTCGTAGGACGAATTATTTTCTAATGTTTCTAATGAAAAATATAGTTTCTACGGATGCTTTTGAACTCTTTGCATACAAACAAAACTAAGAAAATAACACAAGAAAAGCATATTTTAAAAATAATATTGATACACGAATATATTCTTTATGTAAGTATCACAAAAGTGGCTACATACGACAGCGAGATTGACAAGAACGTGTGCGGATAAATTGGCGCAATCATTATTCTTGTCCCTTGTGATGGTGAGAGGAATATGTTTGTGAAAGAATCAATCTATCTTGAACGTGAGTAGTCATTTTATGTCAAAGTAATTTTTATTAACTATTAATAGAATAGCTAATGTTATCATCAATAATTTCATTGCATAATTACATAATAATAATGGATAAATTGGCGCAATCATTATTCTTGTCCCTTGTGATGGTGAGAGGAATATGTTTGTGAAAGAATCAATCTTGCTTGAACTTGAATAGTCATTTTATGTCAAAGTAGTTTTATTAATTATTAATAGATTAGCTGAATGTTATCATCAATTATTTCATTGCATAAATACATAATAATAATTAATAATTACGTAATTACGGCGTCGTAAGGTTAAATTTGCCCGTAGGTACTTTTCAATTTTTATACGGCCCGTTTCATTTTAAAGATTGTTTATCCGGCCCTCGGCAGATGGTTAGTTGATTAAAAACGTGAATTCATTAAAAACTTGCCCGTAGGTACTTTTCAATTTTTATATGGCCCGTTTCATTTTAAAGATTGTTTATCCAGCCCTCGGCAGAAAATAAATGCCCACCCCTGCTCTAGATATTGGGGGCGTAAGGGTATAGGATGTGGGGTTGAACAAAATGCAAAAAAATAAAAAAATGAAAAAGTAAATTATAAAAAAAATTTGTAAAAAGAAAGCAGGAAGAGATAAAGAAACATAAACAATATACAATTTTACTATTACTTTTAGGTTAATTTTTCTTCAGATTGATTCATCCACATTGGTTATACAGTGGTGCTTCGCAATTCGTCAATAATCCCGTCGCCGAACTAATGTCGAATTGCAGGACAATATTTTCCATATAAGACTATGTAAAATAGAGTAATTCGTTATCAGTCGCCATCCCACTCCTCTAACTAACGGGTGAGGTGAGAGAGATACACTATATTATTTACTTTATTTCATGTGTTTTACTATTGTATAACACACTAAATTACAAATTACACTATTTTATACACAACACACAATTTATTAGCCCTTGGATGTTGGAATGAAGTCTTCCAGCAGACATCCTAGCACCCATAATATTCTCTCTCTTTTCCAAAACGTTGCGACAGTTGTCCCAGAAACGGTATACTCGAGTTACATTTTAATTGTTCTACCTTTCTGCACTTTATCTACAATGTTCCAAAACGTTGCGATAGTTGTCCCAGAAACACTATACTCGAGTTACATTTTAATTGTTCTACCTTTCTGCACTTTATCTACAATTTTTTTCTTCGTCTCTTCACTCAATCAAGTGTTCTTCTTTTCGGAATTATTCCTCTGGTCAATTCTCTTTGAACACATCCTTACATTTCACTCAAAAAAATAATAATAATAATTACAAATATTTTACTTTCTGAAAAATGTAGAATTGAAAATTAACACAAACAACACGGGCAAACACCAAATTAGCCCAAAAAGAACTGACAAATAGCAATGCTAACACGTACAAATAGCAATGCTAACACGTGCACTGCGCATGCGCTAACACGTGAAATTCTAACGTCGAATTGTGAAACCGACGAATCGCGGGACGTCGAATTGCGAGGCACCACTGTATTAGGCTGACCATATTCTATTTATATGTATAGTAAAAGTTGGGAAGGAGAATTCTACACAAGCAAATTTTTTAAAATTAAATCTAGTTAATTTAAAAAAAAATTTTAATATGAACTATTTACCGGTACTTATAAGTAAAAAACGGGACAAATCCGGGTCATTTTTTCAAGCCGGGACTGTCCCGGCTAATCCGGGACGTCTAGCCACTTTACACTGGTTACAAAGTACTTTGCGGGACTCTTACAGGAGATATTGGTTTCTATAAATGTCATCTTAAAGGGGAAAATATATAACTTAGCGTTTAAATTGTTTTAAAATGTAAATACTTCCATCATCTAATATCAGTTTGGGGTCGGCCGGATTGGCCGCGTGGAAACGCTTCGGCTTTCCACTCTGGAGGACCCGGGTTCGAGTTTCGCGTCCCACCCCTTGAAAACATTTATCATGGGATCCGGGCCCGGCCCTTCGAACCCCGTCCTCCACAATCCGGCTGACCCCCTCTGCAGGGGTGGGCAGCCTGTGGAAGGGGTTGTTTCGCCCCGCCACTTTGTATTCTCCCTGAATGGAAAGTGGCGTCATCTGTTAACAAAAAAAAATATCAGTTTGGTTTCTTAAAATGCGGAATTAAATAAAACACCCTTGATAACTTTAATAACAGTATTTTATCGAAATTACTAATATATATTTATCATATCGACAAATATACACATAAACCAGGATACACTCTGTAAAATAAGTATAAGGACACAAGAAAAATTTTCACAAAATGTAAAAGAAAGGATTTTTTATTCATGATAAGTTTCATGAAGAACATAAAGGGATGAATATAAAAAAATAAATGACAATTGAAAATAATTTACAGAAATAGTAAATAATTTATATCACATCACAACTTGGCACTGTGAATAAATATGTAAAAAAAGTAGGAGGACACTTACAAATAGTAAAGGAAAAATAATGTAAAAAAAGTAGGAGGACATTAATTGTTATGAGTATGTATTGAATGTAACACGTAAGTAATTTCCATATTTTTACACAGTAGTCATAGCAGCACTTGTTCAGACAAAAATACTTTCTTGCTGTTAATTAATGATTAGGCTTTATCGTCAGAATGCCAAAAGGAATTTCTTAAGCAATTTTCAAAAGGGCCAAGCACTAGCATACAAAGAGACTGGAAAAGTTATTAGGGAGATTGCACGTATGCTTAAAGTAGACCGAAATGCTATTTCGTCATTCCTAAGAAACCCTGAAACCCATGGGAAGAAAAAGAAAACTGGGAGACCAAAAAACTCTCACCTCGTGACCGAGAAACATCTGCAGACAGTTAAAAAAGAAAGGTGCTAGCATTTCAAAGGTCCATCGACAACAAGTTTGGCGGATCTCAATAGTATTTTCTACTCTACTCTAATTGGCCTTGAAATAGTTTGTTGACACTCTACATCCAATACCACAAGCAGTGCGGTAAAGTAGGCTTGGCTGCAATTTCCCGTGAAACAACTGGCCGTCATAAAACAATTAAAGTGCCACGCCCCCTTTTATTGCCTTAGGGTTGTTTACATTACGATTTTCTCATATTTACAAAATTATCTGTTAAAAGTAAAGTAATAAATGACCAAATAAGTAAAAATATTCTATATTTTCAAAATTTTTGTATTATCAGCAAAATTTTTTCAATTTTATGAATTTTACAGTTCATCAAAATAAAATTCTATATTTTTCTTAAAATTTCAAAAATAAATTTATTTCATCCCAAAATCAAAATAAGATTACTAAAATATTATAGATTAGAAAGTAGAATTGATAAGATTTGATGAAAAATAATCTAAATCCTACAAATACAATCCATTCACATTTTCTATCTTTATAACGGAATTAAAAAAGAAATTTAGGCAATCGGAAAATTTAGGACCCATCATCAAAGACACCCATTTTCACCCAATAAACACAAAAAAACCGCTCCACTGTATAATTCGGGATTGAATTTTATTTATATCGCTTTTTATTGTTTTTTGTTCTGCCATCTTGACATCTTACCACGGCAGAGACAGTGAACAGGTTAACACATTGGTGCTCAGAACCATATGGCCTACAACAAATCTCAATTTTTTGAGTAGATTGAGACCATATGCCATATATCCTTTTAAAAAAATTCTAATTTTCAATAATTTCTGAATAAAAGCAGATTTCTTTACATTCAATTGTGTTTTGTATGGTTACAGAGTCAGAGTTGGACCTTACAAATTTTAGGGAGTTGAACTTGGATTTTTTTTAAAAGGTGGAGTCTGAGTTTGATCATTTGCCATCCAATTCTCAATCCTGGGATGCAGAATCAGAAGTTTTTGGGTAGAGTCAGAGTTGGAGTCGAATTTTTAGTGCCTGGAATCGGGAGTTGGAATCGGAATCGGAGTCGGATCTTATAAATTTTAGGGAGTCAGAGTTGGATCATTTGCCATCCTACTCTGCAACCGTAACGTATTGTACTTCAGACAGTTCAGACTTTTTCTCTAATGTATTTTATACATGTATTTTTTTAAATAATGATTAATTTAATTGAAAATGAAGTTGCAGTTCTTTAGAATGAAACTTTCAAGGATTCAAGTTCAGAAGATAAATTGAATTATGATGATTTTAGATTTGGATTATAACCTGATAGATAAATATTGAAAAAAGTAGCTCACTAAGTAATTTGCTAAAAATGTAACTTCTGATAAATAATTTATATATGTTCTGCTTTAGAACAATATGAATCTGATGAAAATACATTGAATTTACTTGAAACTTCTGCATTTGAGAATGAGGTCAAACTTCTTTGCACTATAGTGTCTTGCTTTGTAAAAATAAGATATGTTGCTGATTTTTTGTTATTTATGAATATATTATTTTAATATCTGATGAGACTGACATAAAGTTATCATCTACTTCTGGGATTGGAAATATTGATGGCACGACAGGAATTGTCCTGCTAACTTTCCTCTTGAAAGTAGGATTTTTATTTCCTATAATTTATTCGATAATTTTTCTATGAATTATTTAAGTTATATTTCTTTAGGATTTGACAGTTACAAAGTTGATGTTGAGTTACCTGAATTTTTCAGATTTGAGAAAGAGCTCTCAAAAATTTTTCCTTCAATTGATGTTATTCTTGAAGATAACACTTAATTTGTTATATCAATAACTTTAGATAAATTTCTTATGAATATGTGATGATTCTAATGAGATATATATACAGCCGTATTCACTACAATAGCTTAAAACCAGTTTCAGAGATCAATGCAATTTTTCGTATTTACCGCGGTATAAATCGCGACTCAAGCCGCTGGAAACGAAACGCATTTTAAGCTGCCTTTGTCTGCGGCTTAAGTCATCGTTTCAAGATGGACGACTATGATGTGTTCGACGATCTTTGTCTTATGGGTGAGTTACAGCATAATAACTTGTTTAGAGGGGCGACGACCACGTAAAATTTACTCTGTTTGAAATGAGGACAAAGATGTGTTAGACGATTTTGACTTTCGAATGAGATATAGAGTTAGCAAAGATGTTGTCCTATCACTTGTTGATAGATTTGGTCAGTGACTGAAATTCGATAGCAATAGGAATCATTGTCTCTCGCCGATTTAGCAGATACAAATTTCTTTGCGTTTTTATGCTACTGGAAGTTTTCAGTAATTATCTACAATTAATTTTAATTTTAAAATTACTTTATTTATAATTAATCAATTAATTTTAATTATTGATCAGTAATAAAAATCTATAAAAGTTTTATTACTGTATTTACTACATCAAATGTTATGGATTATTAATTTGTTTTATGATTTAATGTATTTTATATTTTATTGTAATTTTGTTCCTTCTAATGTATTAATTTCTTGTGACTGTGCCTTATTGTACCTTCAAGTTTGCAACATCGAATAAATAAATAAATAAACCTCGTGATCTCTCTTGTCCAGTCAGATTGTCTCTTACAAACTGTCCCAACTTAAGTCGGCGATCACATGAGCTAGCATCAGAATAGTCTGGTGAATATGGTGTTCGTTCTGATGCCGACTCGCAGCTCAGATCGGTTGATTCTCACATCATGCGATTCTCATTTTGAGACTCGGTTGGTGAATATGGCCGATAATGATGACCTTTATCTGGTACATGGTTTGTTCATAATGTTTAGTCTGATAATATTTACAATTATATTACTTTGAACCTCCTGATGATAATGTATCATTATTACCTGCTGTTTCTGAGTGATATAATGGTAATTCATTTATGCCTTCTCTTATTAGCATTGTTGCTGATGGTAGCATTTATTTTATTGTGATAAAGATGATAATTTTTGATAATTTACTTATTAATATATTGCTTCAGAAACATATGATGCCAATGAAAATACTTTACTCAATACTTCCAGAAGAGAGACTATCAATTTTGTAGTCCATATTACTGATTTTATTACAGAAGGTAGCATTTAGTTTCTGATTTTATAATAAAATTTTTTCAGATAGTTTTATAAAGTATATTTATAAATTTATTGTTTTAAAACTTGTTGATTAGGATAACAATTTGCTTTCAACTGAATAAGCAAGAATTCAGAATGTTCCAGCTTATTTGGTTCTTCTCATAAAAAATTAAAATAATTTTATTTCAGTGGCCAATATTGGTTGGATGTGTATTTGCCTGTTTATCAATGTCAACCTATGGTAACAGTTTCTTTAGATGCATTATCTTCTATATTTGACTTTTTCTTATTATTTGTATTGATTTCAATAATAAAATTATTCAAACAGGAAACAAATTGATATGCTGCATCAATAATACAGAAAATAAAAAGAAAGAACAAATTAAAACAAAATTCTTTATGGAATACATGACAGCTGGTCAAATTCTCCAAAATGTATGCATTTCTGTTATTATTCACACGTGTTATAAAAAACTGAAACGTCATCAATATTGGAGTAAAAAATAATTTATTCCATATTTTTTTTCATCAATTATTAGTACAAACAGATTCGAGAGGTTCCTATCAAATTTCCACATAAATTATAATTCAAAATATATTTCTCAAGGTAAACTTAATCATGACCCATTGCATAAAATATTTCCATTTTTTGATTATTTAAATATATATATATTTTTTTTTTTTCACTTATACTAGAATTTAATCTAACAGCTGATGAAAGAATGTGTGGATTTCATGGTAGAATTCATATTAGAATATATCTAAAAAATCTCATAAATATGGAATAAAATTATTCATAGGTTTGTGATGTATTATCAGGATAAGTATCATTGAAGAAAAGGTGTGCAATCAACAGGAATTATTAAACAACTGAAGATTACTAGACAATAGCAGATCTAGATAAAGTTATACTATTTATATGGACAGATACAACTCACCAGCAGTTTTTGATTATTTATAGAGCAGAAAAATAAAAGCTATGATAAACAGGAAAGAACTGCCTCTTCAACTTATTGAACAAAATATCAATTGGAAGGAATTATATATATGTATCGGAATCACCTTCTCTGTGTCAAGTGAAAAGCTATGAGATATGTGTTAATTTTATCCACTTGTCACAGCAACATCTCAAACCAGTGACCAATTCATTCTAAACAAGGACAAATAAAGAAAGTAAAACTGGATGTCATCCTGGATTAAAACAGAAATAAATACTGTTTTAATCCAGGATGACATCCATACATTTCTTCATCAACTATGGATTGGAGTGGATAGAAGTGATTAAATGTTTGCTTATTATCCCTTCCCATTCACTTTAGTTTCCTTTTGAAAGATGCAATTAAAGCAGTAGAAAAAATTATTATTTTTTGCCTCTTTGTAATGGCCCTAACAAATATATTTTTCTATAGAGAAAAATGCAAGAAACGAAACAGTCAAAAAAAATGCCATCTACTGAATTTTATGCTAGAAATAGAAGAACATTAGCAGCAAAAAATAGCATTGAACATAGGGAAGAAGTGTCTATTGGTTCTGGTCACCTTCAAGGTTGTCATTTTGTTACTTGGATACCAATGAAAACTCTGCAAGTGTATATAAAGTCTGCTCTGATAAAGTGGAAATCAGCAAACATAAAAGGAAAGAAACATTGTAATGGTATCTTGATTGTTAAGTTTCATTATGTATGCATACAGTATTAGGAGCAAAAATAAAAATTTCCAAGATTTTCTATTTGTTAAAATATTACTAAAATTTCAAAATTTGTAAAATAAAAATTATTTTATACAGGTGTACCTCGCTTTACACAATTAATTCGTTCCATGAAATAATCACGTAAAGTGAGCTGAATTTAGTATGGATGAGATAGGGATAGAGGTTTCTTCAGAAGGATTAAAAAAATGAAAACTTTACACCTGTGAACAAAAGATCAAATTTTAACGATGAATCGTTTAAACTTATAAACAAAACACACAAATTTTAATGAATGAATGAATTTAATTAATACAAGTCATAAATAACTAAACACTATAATTCTGACAGTCTTCAATTCAATGTTGAATGGACTGGGTCTGGTGAGTCTAGATCATCTCTCTCTTGCTCTCTTGAAGTCTCTGGGATGATATGCTGATGATCTTCAACTTTTTTTAATGAAACAGTCAAGACTCAGCTGACAGGCAGCATTCTTTTCCTTGTTCTTTGTAGCAAGACAAAGAATTCTGAATTTCTCTCGCAACTTTGGCGCTTCTAGTTTCATTAGGATCATTTTCTTCAATTATTCTGATAACACTGTCAATATGTTTAAAAAATTCAGTCATTTGTTTTGTTGAAAGTTGTTGGGCTCAACAACAAAGGCTCCTGACTTTCATCATTCATGTTGTTTTCTTTTACCAGAAGCTCTTCATTAGTTGAGTTCTGATGAGTGGTACTCGAGCAGTTCATCCACATGAGAATTTTTAAACAATTTTTTTTAATTTAAAAAGTTAATTTATTTTTTTAAAATTGCATTATAGCAACAATGCGTAAAGTGAGATTGTGTATAGCGAGGGATACCTGCATATCAATATGCTTTGTCTTCTAAATAATAAATGAAGAATCTTTTTTAAAAGGTAAAAATATGGTATAACTAGGAGCTAAAACAAAATTTTCAAGATTTTTTTATTATTATTATAAAGTTTTGGGGAGTTTTTTTTCAAAATTACATTAAGTTCAAAAATTTATAAAAATATATCATCTGTTGGGCACCAATGTGTTAATAGGAAAATGATACTATTAAAGATGATCATTTAATCTTTTATATTCAAGCAAGTAAAAATAGCAGAGTATCACTCTTCAAATGTTCTCTTAATAAATCTAAGACTATTAAACTGCATATGTTATAATAAATAAAACTGGACTCTTAAGTAACAGCACTAACTAGCAGTAAGTTAATAAAACAACTTTATTATCAGGAATGATGTACTACAGCCAAAAACATTTCTTATATAGAAATGTTTTTGGCTTCCACTATCATCAGTTATTCTAAGAATACAGTGATTTTTTTTTTACTATGTGAGCTACTTTTCTATACTAAGTTATTTGGCAATCTACTCTCTTATATAGATCACGTTCCCTCCAACCTGATATCTGATTATGTACAACTATGCAGTTAAATGCATTCACTCATTTTGGAGGATCACTCTTCTCCTAAACACTTTATTTGCATATTTAAAAATTTATTTATCACCTTTAATTATTTTAATACAACAAATAAAACAAATATATTGGAATAAAATATTTATTTCTCTATTTCATAAAATCAAAATTAGAAAAAACAACAGATTGATTACAAACTCACAAGTTACAGGAAATGCTGACTGATTAAAAAACAAGTTAATATGAAATTTAGCATTGTTTGGAGCTTCAATATTTTCATGATCAGATGGATATGAAGAAATGGCCAATCTCAATCATGCAAATGATCATATGTAATTTGGTTTCTTGAATTTTATGACATATTTGGAAAAGCGAATTCTCATAAATATGTTGGTCCAAAATACAACAGAATTTTTTGCACAATATCAGTTAATATTGGAAATTTTTATATGTATATGAAATGATAAAAAGTTACTGATTTGACAATTTTAATGAAAAATAAATAAATAATAGCAATACACTTAAAGAAAATTAAAAAATAATACAAAATAATGATAAATAAAATATTATGTTTTCAATTTTAATTAAATTAGTAAGTAAGGAGAAATAAATAAGAGATCAACCAAAAATTGCTCTGCGATCAATGGGTTGAACACTGCTGTAAGAATGTATAATTGAAATTCAAAATATAGAACATAACATCACAGTAATCAATATGTAAAGCTTCTGTTACCTTTATTAACTATGTTTAATGCTTAGTTCTCTTAACTATTAAGCTGTATTATTATTGTTATTTCGGTGAAAATAGTTTTACTGACTTGCATTTTTAACCCTATATTTTTAATCATTCTAAAATGGCAGATGTTTAGAAAATAGGTGAAAATTATTTCCAGAAATTGTTTGTTTTTATTTACAACTGGGATAGTCATTGCAAAATTCTCATTAATGAACTGATTTTATAGACAATTTTTTTTATTTTTTTCATTATATTTATATTTCTTTTTTAAGTCTTGTTATCAATTTTTTAATATATTGATTTTTCATGGTAACAGTTTATAGCAAAAATTAAAGTCTCATATTTGATTATATATACAGGGGAGTCTGCTTTATACTTTGTGGAAATGTACCTTACTGATTAATTAGGGATGGCAAATTCAATATATATTGAAGATATTTGCACTTATATTGTTTGAACAGAATGTACATGTCTATTTCTTTTTCTCCTTCTATATTTAAATTCATAAGTTGCATACTGGATATAAAATATATAGAGGTAGTCCTCAACTTATAACTACTTGTGTTTATGCTGGTAATGTAATCAATAATTTCTGTGATTGGTCAATGATATCTGATATATGGAAAGCATACATTTTTTGTGTCTTGTTCTTGTAGTTTTGTTTTCTTTATATTAATTATGATAATGTATGATGTCATTTGACTTCAAAGCATCTATTTTATATGGATTATCTAGCATCATCAGCTGAATCATAAGCTTTTCAAAATTTAAGCTTAATCCAAGTTAAAGAATCAGATAAATATTTTTGTGAAAATTAAAAAAAAATTTATTGTGTGGACTAAGGCACTTGGAACAGTTTATATATAATATGTAATAGCACATGACTGCATAAAGTCAATATAGTCACTAAGCCTATCAAAATTTAACTTAAGAACCATATTAAATTAAGTAATAAGATATAACAGATAGCAAATTAGGGATAGATTATATTACTAAAAATAAAACCATAACAATCTTTGAATATGAAATCTGAATTTCAGTAGCTTATCAAAAAAATACAAAGCACAGTACTCAACACCTGTCATTAATTTTGAAAATAATAATCATATGACCATTAATCAATGACAGTGCTCAGTTGTCAAATAATGTGAACATTGTAATCAATATCACCCAACTATGGATATCATGTAATCTTTTTTAATCCAATGAGATTGTTCAAAAAGCATTACTCGTCCAAGCTTATGCTTTTATATATATATAGCCTATAGATTATTAATATTGGAATTCATTATGTTACATAAAATAAGTTTGAACAACAAAAAATAAATAAAAATTATAACAAAAATGATTACTAGTAATTTGATATTGTTATTTTTTTTTAATTGAATAAAATAAACAGAATTACTAGAGTTAAAACAAGTTTCAGAATTTCTTCTGAAATGTGATTTATAGTAAAAACAATCATATTTTTCACTAATGAATTTATAATTTAGCCATACTTCAAGCTTAGAAAATTTGTATTATCTTTGAAACACCCAAATTTATATTATTTTCTTCGTAAAAATAAAATTTGATAAAAAATCTAAAATAATTGTAAAAATAAAGCAAGATATATAAATATAAAGGTATAAAACCAATTTATTTATTGTATGTGTTTTAAAATTGATGAATAAATCTTATGAAAATTTTATTATGCCAAAATGGTCATATATATTAATAAAAATTATAACTCACCATTACTTGATTTAAGATCTCTATGAATTAAAGAAACTGGTGCTTCAGAATGTAAGTAGTTCATGCCACGCGCAATTTGTATAGCCCAATTCACTAAAACATTTGGTGGTATGTTACGTCCACTGAGCACCCTATTGAGCGGACCTCCTCTTGCATATTCCATGATTAAACACAAATTAGGTTCTTCTAAACAAACACCTTTTAATGTTACTATATTGGGATGCTTAAGCAGCCAAAATAGTTTTGCTTCTTGTCTTACATTTTCAATAGTTACACTAATATCTTCATCTGGGTCTTGTCTTGCAGCTTTTACTGCAACTTCTTCACCTCGCCAATAACCCCGGTAAACTTTTCCAAATCCTCCTACTCCAATTACTTCCTCCAATTCAAATTCAGAGAATTTGATTTCAAAGGGTCGAACATTCACATTATCTTTTCGAGTGACGAAATTACTAGGAAAAATCCCTACTTTGTCTCCAATCTTACCTGTCCACCATCCTTCATCGCCGGAAATTTTGGCATCTTTTGAAAGAACTTCTACCCGTACTCCTCTCTTTAATGATAATTCATCTTCACCAGAAGCTTCATAGTCATAGACAGCCGTCCACAACCTGTCATGTTCGTTCATAACAGCTTGGATGGGTTCCATGGGTATGATAGACATCAGGGAATCGAGTCATTTGAGTTCGTTGGTCTGTAAAATAAATTGGTAATATTAAACGTATATTTTAATAAAAATTAGCAGCATTATTTGTCAAACGTTAATAATGTTTACTTCCAATAACGCAATTACCTTCTCCGATTGGTAGCAAAACAACGGAGGTCCGCCATTTTAGTTACCACGACCTTCTTAGCGAACTCAGGGTGTGACGAAGTGTTTGTAGATTTATTAAATTTTATAAAAGTTATAAATAATTAAAACTAATTATTATTTAAAATATAAATATAAATATTAATACAAAATT
>AYEL01091167.1:0-63376 GCA_000484575.1 Olivierus martensii
TAATGAAAACAGATAGTTTTGCACTATATAAATAAATTTTAATATTATTATCTATTTTTAATCAATTTTACTTGTTGATATATTAAAGAAACTGGCTTTATTTTATTAAATTTTTAGAATACCTGTTAATGTAGTTTTGAATTCTAGTTATTTTGATTAAAATTCATGTAATAAAAATGAATTATAGTCAAGATCAAATCAGAATTATATATATATATTCATAACGGATAGTAGTTACCTTCATATGGTTGATAATTAATAAAATTTTTTAATAATTACAGTCGATTCCGCTTAATTGAGCCACTGGTTAATTGGGGCAGCCGTTTTATTGGGCCAAAATGGATTGGTCCCAACGTGTCCCAGTTAAGCGGAATCAACTGTATTTCTTTTTTCTGTCTTATTACATAACCTTTACAAATTAAGAAGAAAAATTTGATTTTACATATGGATTTAAATTTATATTTTGAGAACAGAGAAAAATATTTTTAAAATGTTTGATTATATAATTTTAATAACGGAAATTGTATATCAAAAGAAATTAAAATAGATATATTATATATAATTATTTCTTTATTTTTAATCATTTTGCATTCTTCTACCATTATTTTATTCATAGAATAGAGATTAAATATATTATTTTGCATCAATAAAACATGTTAAATCTAAGATAAAATAATTTATTAAGTTAACAAAAACAAATAATATAAAATAAAACTCAATGTGAAAATATAATGTATTATTATATTTTTACATTGAGTAGAAGAGCCTGTTATTATAGAATAGGCTCTTCTACTTAATGCAAAAATTCAGATAGGAATTACCTATGTCATAATACAATTATGTAAAATTCATAACAATTTAATAAGTTTGTGGGAATAAACTTTCAATTGATTGCATAAATTTTCCTTTGGAAAAAGTTTTAGAAAGTTTCACATTGGTATTTGTTCCCTCATAAACTATACATTTTGTTCAACTAGAAGGTAGCTTTATAATGCATATTTTGAATTTTGTGTTTGTGATTTTTCAAGAACTTTAACCTTGTATTTTAAATCAATTCAATCTTTGAATAAAATATACAGGAGATAATAATTTAGATTTTTATATATTGAATTTGCATATTTAATTTTTTTTTTAATTTTTATACTTAAGATATTTACATAAGATAAAAAATAATTTCAGAAATTAAAGTAAATTTTCTTTTTAGAAACTATTGCTAAAAAATTCATAATATTTCTCTACTTCTGAGTGTTTTCATTTTCTTTCATATTCTTACAAAAAAAAGTATGCCTATGATTAAATCAAAGCATTTGGACAATTTGAATTATCCCATTGATTTCCATTTCATTTTGTTTTTCCAACCAATACCTAAAGTAAAGCAATCACGTTTTAACATGTAGATTCAATTGCCACTGAAATCCAATGAAGGACAAAAATGGCGGCGAGTAGGCAGATGAAGCTAGTTTGCGGTACTTTCTATACACAGAGCTTTACTCCAGTCATAGATTTCAATCTATGGGTGCGTTCAATGAGAGAACAGATCCAATAGAAAGAATTCGACCGGTCGTGGAACGTTGCCTCATATTCACTGAACGTTAGGTGTTCAGAACAGATTACTACAATATGGCTGACAACGCCAAGTAAGCGAAATATGCGATGACCTTGGCGTTAACAAACCCTTTTCATTGATTTTCGATGAAAACTACTCAAAAAAAATTGTGCAAAATCTTACCCTTAATAACTTAAACTTGTTTCAATAATAATAATAATATAGATAAATTTTCTTATTTTTAACTTAATTATATTAATAAAATACAGCAAGAAAACTTTTACATGGATAATATATTTATCACACTGTTTACATTTAGCCACTAGGGGGAGTTAATCTAACATCAACATGGCAACTTGCAAGTTATTTTGCCAACATCTACAAATTGCATCCATATAACTTTAATATAGATATGTATATATACGCGATATTTATAAATATATTTCGTTAATTGAATATTATAACATGGGTTCCCAGACACTGGAAATATTACGCCAAGGAGTATGGGCCTCATTCACTGGTGGCTGGTTTTATGATCCAAGACAAGACCACTTTTCTAACATTTTTCATCTATACCTTTGGATTCTACTTTTATGTTTACCATTTGCTCTATACGTGGTAAGTATCATATTAAATGTGATAAAAAGTTCCTTTATGGATTTAATTGACATTTCGATAATAATTATAATTTTTGGATTATTATTTGGAATTTGTTATTTTTTTTGGTAAAATGGTAAAATAAAATGCTAGAACAGTAAAAATATAGCCTATACGTGCAGATTATATCTGTATATAATATGGCCTATGATATAATTACAATATATACCTGAGATACTTGTGGTAACATAATTCAACAAGTTACTGTTAAGTATGTGCAAATGATTTTGAAGATTAGTATACTTGTACAAGACTTGGAATAATACAAAAATTGCATAATTCAATAGGTCAATGTGTGATTGATTGATAAATTTATTCAGAAAATGGCTTACCCTAAATTCTGGATGAAAACATTATATAATAAATAATAATTTCCAATTGTATCACTGATTATTTAAATAAAATAAACATTTTAATGTGGAAAGTGATTCAAAAATGTCAGAGAATAAGATGGGAAATAAAACTATTTTTTAAATGATATATTGTTATTAACACAGTTAGTGAGCACATTTAGTTTTAAACTGGAAATATGACATGAAATTGTATTTTATTGTGTTCCTTAATATCACTTTTTCTTTGTTTAGTTATAAGTTAGTAAAGATAGTACTACAATGGTATTTTTAATAAATTTTTATTCCCTGATTCAGTCAACAGTAATCACATTGGCAATAAAGTAACCAATATCTTTTTCTATGATGAAAAAACAGCTCTCTTTGGGCCCATGCCTTTACATCACAAGGAGAATTGCGTGCTTCGGTGATCTTTTTCGTCTGTTGGTAATTCAATTTTGACATAATAAACAAAAGTTATAGACCTGATAAAGTGGTCTGGAATTTTCTGGGATCCTCAATGTGGCTTCCATTAGACTATACCATCAATAACTGATCACCAACATGGTCAAATTATAATTGTGATTTTCAGAATTCAAAGAGAAAATCGCTGGACTAATAGGAATGGGTTTATAACTGGACTGAGTAGAGGATGAGAATGGAAACAGAAGTATGAATGGAGATTGGGTGTATATAATGTGAATATACAAGTGAAAAGGAATGAACAACAGCTTGTGAATGAAATGTGCAATTATAGGCTGGATGTGCTTTTATTAGTGAAAGATATCAAAAGAGCTGTGCATTTGAGTTCGTAAGGGATGGCATTGGAGAATATGGTGTGGGATAAAAAGATGATGAACAAACAAGAAGTGGTGTGAATGTGCTGATGAAACAACAAAAAAGTGTATGTTAGAATATAAGTGTGTGAATAATAGAATAATATAAGTAAGGATGAACTGGACTACTGAAAGTGTTTCTGATAGCAGTATATTCTTCTATTGATGATACAAATAAGAGCAGAATAGAATTCTGGTTTGACCTGAATAATATGATAAATGAAAGTTGGCACACTGAACAAGTGATTAGGGCAGGTGAATTTGTAAGTTGGTATGGAAGTATTGGTTGGGAAATATGGTAATCCTAGAATGAATGATAATGAAAACTGATTACTGGATGTCTATGCTGAGAGGAACAAAGTCTGTTGTGCAAAGATAGTGAAAGAGAGTGCTGTTTGTCTCGAACATTTTTAGGCACAAAACTATCTATCAGTACATCTGTGAGAGAGATCAGAGGAGTATTATTAATTGATTGTGTATGATGAGATGTGCAGAGATAGGCTGAGATCATTATCTGGTGACCTCTAAGATGAATCTTCTGAGGAGATGGAAAAATATAAAGAGAACAAAAGAAGTATAGGGTGCGCCAGCTAAATCCGGACAAAATAAACAATTTAATTAAACAAAATTTTATTTAACAAAAAGAATAAAATTATCAAAATTATCATTTTCACATTAATTTTGGATCCGTTTAGATTAAAATTACTCGATGTAATTCCCTTTTGCCTCAATTACTGCCTCGATTCTCGACCGGAAACGATGACATGCCCTGCGCAATGCCTGCTTGTCCAAGTTCGAAAACGCTGCCTCAATAGCGGCCTGGAGAGATGCCACATTAGGATGTCTCGACCTATTAGAGACCCTTTCAACAACGCTCCATACGTAGTAGTCCAAAGGATTCAAATCTGGACTGTTAGGAGGCAGAATTCTTTAGACCAAAACGTATCCATGTTGTCTGACAACCAGTTTTGTACTAAATGACTGATGTGCGCAGGCGCGCCGTCCTGCTGGAAAATGTAGGGTCTCCCAGAAGTCACAGTTTCCATCCAAGGTTTCACTATTGTTGTAAGAACATGCAAGTAAATCTTTTTTGTTACGGTTTCTCCCTTTCCAAAGACGTGCGGCGGCATGACGTCACCTCCACCGGAAACAACAGCTAGGACGTGAACACTGGCTGGAAACTTCGTCCTAGCTATTACGGGGACATCTTCAAGGTCATAGGCAAGCCAACGGTCATTTCTCCGGTTTACTTTGGCATCAACAGTAAAAATTTTCTCATCAGAAAAAAATCTGATGCGTCCTGCAGCTTCATTCTTCATTGAACACAGAAGCAAGTTGCGCTCTTTGTTTTAGCGGCATCAGACAGCATCTGTCGTACTTTTATGACGTAGGACTTGTACCGTAGGTCCTCTTCCGCAATTCGACGCATTGTGGTCTCACTCACACCCAATGTTTTTGCCAACTGCCTGAGAGATTGCCCTGGGTCCTCTGAGATGAGCTCTTGAGCTCTTTGGACAACTTCCGGTGTCCTTGACGATCTTCCCCTGGAATGGCTCTTTCTTGCCGAGTTGGCAGAACCTTCTTCAGACTTCTCTGAAGCCGCATATCTAGCAGCAACATCATAAACTGTCGATCTTGGATAGTTAAAGAACCGAATTATTTCGAAAGGTGAACGTCCAGCGCGAAGGCCTTCGATTATCGCTGCTTTCCGATTATATTCTGCACTCGATCTTAACTGATCAGCTATTTTGTACTTATCCTCAAATGCATCGTCTGTCTGGCTTACTAAAACGTCAGCAGCATCGTAGCGCTGACGTCAAATATGGCGGGAAATTCAATTTGAAATTTGTCTGGATTTAGCTGGCTCACCCTGTACATATATAAGTGAAAGTGTAGGAGCTGCATGTGAAACAAGAAATATATAAAAAGGTGTGTGAAAAATTGGGTTGAGCAAATGCAACATGGAGGATGTGTGGACACACTTTAAGCAATCTGTAATGAATGTTGCAAGAGAAGTGGTTAGTGAAGTGAGAATAAGTAGGAAGAAATTCAATGCATGATGAAATAATGAAGTGGCACGTGCTGCAGCTGAGAAAAAGAAAACATATTTGGGAATGTGAGGGCAGATGAATATAAGAAATGTAAGAAAGAGTGTGCAAAGATCATGAAAGAAAGTAGTAAGATAAAGAGATGAGAAGCTGCAGAATGATTTTAAAAGAATAAAAAAATGTTCTGGGAGTATATGAGAAATTTGAGAAAGGAATAAAAGTATGGATATTTCTGGTGTGAAAGATAAAAATTGTAGAATGCTAAGGGATGATTCTAGGATGGTTGATAGATGGAGAGAGTGTTTCCATGAGCTTTACAATACTATTAGAGAAAGGAATGAGGGTGAAAGAAAGGAGATCAGAAAGATCAGAATGAATGTAATGTTTGAATATCAGCATGATGGACAAATTAGTGAAGAAGAGTTTGAGTGTGATTGGCAGATTGAAGAGTGGTAAGACTGCCATCATATCAGGACGATGTCAGCTGTGACACCATCATATCATGATATAGATGGAGTCACAGCTGAGATAGTGAAAGTCTGTTGTTGAGTAGATGTGGTACTTGTGTAAACTGTGCTAGATGAAAATTGTGGTTTCAAGTAACTAGACTAAATCTGTGATTGTCCCCATCTACAAAGGGAAGAATGAGAGAGATGAAAGTAAGAATTTTAGGATATAAGCTTGCTGAGTATGTCTGGGAAGATATTTGGTAAGATTGTGATTGAGAGAGTGAAGAGGATGACTGATGAGAGAATATGGTATGTGCAGTGTGGCTTCAAGAGTGGAAGAGAATGTGAATCAGATTTTCTGAATGTGTATGATTGTGAAGAAGAGAGTATTCTGTGTTTTTTAGATCTTGAGAAAACGTTTGGCAGAATGAATAAAAGTTATTGTGGAAAATGCTGAGAAGATATGGTGTGAATGAACAACTGCTTGGGGCAGTGAAAAGAATGTAGGATAACAGTTCTGCAAGTGTGAGAATAAATGAAGGTGTGTCAAAGTGGTTTGCAGTTCTGTACTTCGGAGGCATATGACACTACATCCAATTTTTTGAAATTAGACATAGTGTCATATGTCTAATTTCAAGGAGAGGAGACAAGGATATGTGATGTCCCCCATGGTTGTTTAATGTATTACAGTAAGATCCCGTTTAATGCGGGGATACGTTCCAAGGAACCAAAGCGCTAAATGAAACAGCGTTAAACGAGATTATTTTAACATGTAAATAAAGGAGAATAGGTGAAACAGGACAATGAATAAAAAATATATACATAGCATTTTTTAAATTTTATTTTGTAACATGTATTATTACTATTGTATTATATTAATTATAGACATTTTTTTTTGCTAGTATTGATTTGTATTCATAAATCATTCATGAAAAAATTCTTAAAATTAGAAAACAAAAAGTCTCCCAGAAGAATGAAGCCTATAATATCCCTCCCGGGCACTCGCCTCAACAAACAAATGCAAAGGAGGAATGCACAAGAGCCAATCCATGACAACCCACCCAAATACATCAGAACCAATGCCCAGGACAGGCTCAGGTCCAAAAAAAGGGGCAAGAAGCACCCCTTCCCTGGCAAGCCTATCGGCAACCTCATTACCCCCAATCCTCTTGTGCCCTGGCACCCATACAAGTTGCACCCTGTTCTTGGTAGCCAGTTCCTCAATAAAAAGATGGCACTTCCAAAACAAGTTTCGAAAGAAATCGGGAACTGTCAAGTGCTTTAAGAGCAGCCTGAATATCAGATAGGATAAAGATATGCTTACCAGCATAATCCCTATCAAGATTGTCTTTCATGTAGAAATAGCAAAAATTTCTGCCTGAAAGACAGTGGCAAACCGCCCAAGGTAAGAGGAATAAAACATCCGCATCCCTTCACAGTAAACCCCCACCCCAACACTAGTAGTGGTCTTAGAACCGTCCGTAAACCAGACCAAACCACCCTTGATACTGATCCCAAATCCCCCTTTCCAGCTCTCCAAACTGGGAAAAACAACAATGAAGGGTCGGAAGAAGTAAAATCTAGGTACCATGTAATCCTTAACCATCCCAAGAATGTAACAGTGTATTCTGTCCCACTCAAAAGACAAATGCTCCACCTTATGGGTCCAAGAAATCCTCTTCCCAGAAGAATGAAGCCTATAATATCCCTCCCGGGCACTCGCCTCAACAAACAAATGCAAAGGAGGAATGCACAAAAGAACCTCAAAAGCAGTAGTAGGAACAGTCTTCATAGCCCCAGTAATGCCCAAATAGGCCAGCCTTTGAATCTTTCCAAGTTCAGCCCTGCAAGTCTTAAGTAACCTTTGAATCTTTCCAAGTTCGGCCTGACAAGTCTTAAGTAAGACCCTCGCCACCAAACAATGGCAGCAAAAGTAAGAATAGGTCTCACAACCATGGTATAAATCCAAAACAACAGCCCTGGCCTAAGACTCCATGTCTTACCCAAAATACACCTACAGCCCCAAAGGCCTTTCCCCACTACAAACTCAATGTGTGGCTTCCAAATCAAACTCTTGTCAAGCAAAACACCAAGATATTTAACCTGGGTAGAAAACTGTAACCTTTTACCGAAGAAGGTCAGTTCAGTTCAGTTAACCTACCACCTGTCTTCTTCGAGTAAAAGGTACAATAACAGTCTTAGTCGGATTAACAGACAATCCAACCCTATTATACCATTTAAGAAACTTTATTGAGAGCAGTCTGAAAGACCTCAGATACAGTCCTGGGAAATTTCCCTACAACAATAATGGCTATGTCATCAGCATAACCAACTGTGAAGAAACCCTTCCCATTGAGTAAAGCCAATAACTCATTCACCACAAGGCTCTAAAAGAAGGGAAGACAACACCCCCCCTACAGCTGAGTAAATATGGCATTTAAAATAGTCATGAAACTTTCCACTTATCATCTGTCCATGCAGTTATTAAAACACTCTTCAGATTAATTAATTATGGGTGATATTTTACTTCTGATCAAATAAATAATAGGAACATGTCAAGTTACAACCCTTGTTAAAATAGAGTAATGTAATGTATTTATTTTTCATTTTAACAAAATATGATATTTTATAATAGACTAGCTATGATGCTGGTGTTTCTCAGATAATATCCAAATTAAGTTAATGTATTATATATGAATTGTATTATTTTTTCTTAAAATAACATTAAACATCATCAAAAGTTATATGTAACTTTTAATAGCATCAGAAATAATTTGAGTATGCCATAATTTTCCTTGATTTATTGCTTTGTGTTATATAGTGACAAAGTAAATGAAACTGATTTTTTTTTCAAATTATTAGCAAAATTTATCAAGTATAAAAATCTCCAAGAAGGAAGTAATATTCATGTAATGACAAGTAATTTTTTCCAAATTTCTTCAATCATCCTGAAGTTTCAAGTAAAATATATACATGTAAAAAGAAAGAAAGACATTTAATTTTATGTATTTTTAGTATTCTGTTAATATTGGATTTTTAAATATACTTAGACCTCACTTTGTGTTGGAGATATGTTCTTGAAAAATGTGATACATTCTGAAATGATGCAACTTGAAATAAGAATTTCCATAAGAAACCATTAAAATATAGAAAATATGAAAGTGACACTTTTAATATATACAGTACTTTTATTTCATACTGGGAACAGTAATCCAATGATACACTGTTCTAATACTAAAGGGAAAAGAATATTCCCATGAGTATTCTGTAAAGAATGAAAGATTTAACAATGCATATCTCTCTTACATTAGCCATCATGTTGATGATGTAAAACTGAACCAAGTAACACTTATCATTATAGATTTGATAAATTAAATGTCAGCCAAATGATTATCTGGTAAAGCAATTGCTTATCACCTTGCAGGATTCAAATACAAATCCCAGTCCCATATTTCTCCCTTTTCATGAGAGGTTCAAGCCTGGCATCAAAGCCTGTTTTTTAATTTTCCAATTAATACCTTCATGGATATTGGCAACTTAAAATGGAATCTAAAAGTAATCACAAGCAGATATAGTATATATCAGGGCTGCTCAACCCATCGATCGCACCAAACTGTTTAGTCAATCGCAAGACTCTGGCCAACTTCCGATCAACTTGCCATCTGTTAATAGCTTATTAAACTTCCAGTTTACAATACGTAGTAAATATAGTCCATGTTCTTCTTGAAAACTAGTTTTCATTGTTTGTGTCTCTTATCATTTATTAAAGTAATAGTAGATGAGATCAATCAGTAGAATATAATAATATATCAAAAACAATAAATGAAGATTATTTTGTTGAGTAAGCAAAAGTTTGTTGGACAATTGTATTTACAGATTTAAATGTGTTTTCTCTCTTTATTATATTGTTCAGGTCTAGACAGCGATATATCATTGTTCAGCATTAAAAAGCTTAAATTTATTTAGAAAATAAACTTCTTCAATTATTTAATTTTTTTTTCTTTTTTAGCCATAATGAGCATAACAGCAAAGAAAATTAAAACCTATCATTACTATGATGAATGGGAACATGATTTTTTTTCCCCATGATTAATGGCAAATGCTCTTGTCTAATATGTAATTCACTTGTTGCAATTCCAAAAAAGGGAAATATCAAAAGACATTTTCGAACAATGTATTCCAATTATGAAAATGAATATCCCAAAGACTCTGAAATACGCAAAGCAAAAATTATAGATTTAAAATTGAACTTATATTCACAACAAAATATGTATGTGAAAATTTTAAACAAATCAGTTATGTCGGCTATTGTAATCATTAAAGATTGCGCATATATTAGCTAAAAAGAAAAATCCATTTATAAATGGTGAATTAAATAAGGAATCATTTTTGATGGCCATAGATATAGTCTTTTCCAATTTTAAAAACAAAACGGACATCTTAAGTCAAATTAGCAGTTTGTAGTTGTCAAGAAATACAATAACAAGACGAATTGAAACTCAGTGCAGATGTATTTCAACAACTAAAGGCAGACATAGATAAATGTGTAGCATTTTCTTTGCAAATTAATCAGTCTAATGATGTGACTGATACTGCACAATTGATTATATTTATTAGGATGGTGTTTGATAATTGTACAATAAAAGAAGAACTTTTGAAAATGATACCTATGTAAGGGAGAACGAGAGGGCAAGATGTGTTTTCAGCTTTTAATGCATTTGTAAAAGAAGAAGAATTTCCATTGTTTAAATTAGTGTCTATAACAACGGATAGACTCCAAGTATGACTGGCTGCAATAATGGTTTTATCACCTTACATCAGCAAGATGATGATAATTCTGAATTTTTAACCTACAATTGCATCATACATCAGCAAGTTTTGTGTTCAAAAAGATTGAAAACACATAATGTTATGGGAATTGTTTTCAAAATATCATATGATATTTGCAGTAATGCTCTTCAAAGATGTTTATTTAGATTAAATATGAATGATGATAAAGAACTTTTACTACATATTAATGCACAGTGGCTAAGCCATAGTCGGTTTTTTTTAAGATTTTTAGAGTTATTTGAAGATGTAAAAAGCTATATTGCTGAAAGAAGTGATAAGTACCCTTAACTAACGAACAATGAATGGATTTTAGATTTATCATTTTTAACAGACTTTATTGCACTACTTAGTAAGTTAAAACCTTGAGTTACAAGGAAAAAATAAAAATCTAATAAACATAATTAGTTCAGTCTGATCATTTGAATAGCGTTTAAAATTATTGAAAACAAATTTAAAAAATCGAGATTATAAGCATTTTCCAACTATCTCTAAATATTTACAAATGTACCCGGACATGATTGGATTCAATTCAGAGATGATTCTGGAAATAGATGTTGTTGAAAAGGAGTTTAAGAAAAGATTTTGAAAAGATTGAACATATAACTTTATTTTGTTCAAATGTGTTCAACAACAAATTTAATTTAGAAGAGATTTCATTATAAATGTTTAAAATTTTTGAAATACGTCATCTGGAATTGGAAATAATTAGTTTCAAAACAACTTATTTTTGAAGACTAAAGATTGTATTTGGAATGTATTTGTATTTGCAAATATTATGTGAAAATATACAAAGGAAACAACTGAGTTCTGCTGCTTCTAATAACACAAGAAATCACGACAAGCACTTGAGCGGGATAAATACACTATTTTATTATTAGATATATATAATATATATTACATATACTAAAAACTAAAATGGTATAATTGTTATTTTTATTACTATAAAATAATATTGATGACTGATCATAAATATGAACTCTGACTGCAGCAGACTTTCGTATGTACGAAACTGCATTGATATCAAATGCACTGTGAGCATACTGCATAGGAATATCAATGCAACAAATTCCTGCAATTTCAGATTTATGTAAGAATTACCGTTTGAAAAACCACGCTAAAGTGAATCAATAAAAATATAGAATTCGAAAAAAAGCCACGTTATATCGAAACAGCGTTAAGTGGGGTCTTACTGTACATGAATGCATGTGTGAGGGAAACTGCTGTGAATGAATTAGGAGTAAGAGTCTCTGATATTTATTGTATCCTGATGACACTGTTCTCCTCTCTGAGAATAAACAAGATTTAAGAATGTTTGTTGCACAATTGAATGAAGCAATGCAGAGGAAACAATTGAGAATAAATACAAAGACAAAAGAATTTTTGTTTATTTGTGATGAATAATGTACGAGATGTAAGATTTAACTGATTGGAGTGAATCTGGAGTAGGTGAATGAGTTTGTATATTTAGGAAGTATGTTTGAGAGGAGGGCCACATTGGTGGTGAAATTATGAAAATGGCAAATGCTGGATTAAAAGTTGTGAGTGTACTTGGAAGGTATATTAAGAATGAGAACCTGTGAAAGAATGCTAGAATAGCTGTATAACAGTGTGGTCTATTTTCCAATATTGATGCAGGGACATAAGATTTGGTATAGGGTGAAAGACATAGAAAACATTCGAGTACAGTGGAGATCAGATACTTAACGAAGTGTTGCTGAAGTGATTCAATATGATTGTGTCATGAATGACAAAATATGAATGTAGCGTGGAGTGAAAAAGGATGTGATAAATTCATTATATAATTCAATTTTGAGATGGTTTGTTCACATGGAGTGGAAAACAATTTACTCCATGTACAAGACAAAGCAAGCATATGCTGGATGTATGGAGGGTAAATGTTGGACAGGAAGGCCAAGGAAAGAGAAGAGAACAAGTGGATGAGTATCTGAGGAAACATGGATTTCAGAGTATTTATAAGAGATAAATGTTGGACAGGAAGGCCAAGGAAAGAGAGAAGAGAACAAGTGGATGAGTATCTGAGGAAACATGGATTTCAGAGTATTTATAAGATGCAGATGTGTAAGGAAAAAGAACGACTCTAGAGGAAGATATAGTCTGTGAAAATAGGGATTTATGTCACCATCTGATTAGTGGTATTTGAATGTTTTTTCTTTTTCTTCCTTCTCTCTCTCTTTCTGTCTCCTTTTTTTTTTCTTCTACCTTTTGAGTACTGCCTATCCTATTATAAGGATACAAGCATGATGTTTTTGTTGCTGGTGGAAAAATAGAATAACTTATAATTAGTAACAGTAAAAAAAAAAGAAAACTGATGATTACTATGTATCTTTTACTTTAAAGAAATTTTTATGTGAAGAAACACTAAGTAGTTGAGATGAATATTAACTATATCAGCTTAGATGATATTTGTCTTTTATATGAATTACATGTAAGCTAATTATAAATGTATCATGAGATATATATGAATTGAAATGATTCAATTGAGTAGTCACTTGTAAATTTTTGTAATAGGATTGTTTAACTACATACAAAGTGGGAAAGTTAATGGATAATAAAATATATAGTTTCAAATATTTATTTATTTAACTATTGTATCTATTTTAATTCATTTATTTTAGCAGTCTTTGATGAATTGTTCATATTATCAAAGCTATTACTAAACAGAATCAGTTGCTTTTAGTGTGTCATTTGCCATAAGTATACAGATATTTGTATAATATTCTGTTTATTTCTTCTTGTCATGTATATTTTCTTATTGAAATATCTAAAATATTATGTTACAAAACTATAAATCTGTTTTATTTGTATTTCTATAAATTACACTTAGAATTTAAAAGTACAGTAAGACTCATTTAACATGGGGGATACGTTCCAAAGAATGAAGCACTAAATGATACAATGTTAAACAAGGTCATCTTAACACACAAATAATAAGGTTAAGTGAAATAGGACAGTGAATAAAAAATATATACATAACATTTTTTTAATTTTATTTTGTAACATGTATTATTACTATTGTATTACATTTAATTATAGACATTTTTTATTGCTAATATCGATTTGTATTCATAGATCATTCATGAAAATCAAAAATATTCAAGTAAAGTTTTTATTGCTAATATCGATTTGTATTCATAAATCATTCACGAAAAAATTATTGCTAATATTGATTTGTATTCATAAATCATTCGTGAAAATCAAAAATATTGGCTAATATCGATTTGTATTTCACAAATATTGGTGAAAAAATTCTTAAAATATCGATTTGTGTTCATAAATCATTCATGAAAATCAAAAATATTCAAGTAAATAGATTTGTATTCATAAATTATTCATGAATATCAAAAATATTTGATATTCATGATATTTGAATAAATAATTTATGTTTGTATGAAGACGGTTCTTCCTCATTTTTGTTTTTTGCTAAGAGGTCATCTAACGTCATTTGCTTTTTCCTCTTTTGTTCAGCAAGTAATTGTCGATAGCAAGACATCGCATCCATGACACTTCATCTTGCCTTTGAACTTCTCTCAAAATATGAATCATTTTTTATAATCTGTTCCATAATTTCCATAATAGTGGCTAAACTTGTTTTGACAAAAATATTGATGAAAGAAAAACATTCTAACTTCAAGGGATTATAGTTTGAAGTGGCAGAGTAAGTCACCTTGACCATATCAAACTATAGTTCAAAGTGGCAGTGTTCAGGTTAAAACTAAAAATGGGATAATAGTTATTTTTATTACTGTAAAATCACACTGATGATCAATCATAAATAAGAATTGTGACCACAGCAAACTTTCATATGTACTGCACTGCACTGAAATCAAATGCTCTGTGAGAGGCCGTAGGAGTTTCAAAGCAACAAATTTGTGTGATTTCTAATTTATACGAATAAAACAGTTTGAAAATCTGTGCCAAAGTGACTCAATAAAAAATATAGAATTCGAAAAACCACATTATATTGAACCAACATTAAGCGTGGCCTTACTGTATTTAATATTTTTTTAAAATATGCATTCTAAAAATATTGTAAAGTTCAGCTATTGGCAAAATTTTATTATTTGAAAGTAGATACACTGTATCTGATATTTCAGACTGAAAATTTGTATTAATTTAACTGTTTTTAATGTTTTGTAAAAACATCAATGTTATTTTTCTATATTGATACAGTTCCAAAAATATTAAATGATATCTCAACAGATTTAAGTATGTAAAATTTATGCAAGGAAATGAAGAAATAGTTTTTAACAGTTTTTTTTTAATTTCACTACTATTGGTATATACTTCCTTTGTCCATAAAGTTCGCCGAATGTGTGTATATTGCGACTGGATTTTTGACTTATCAGATCTGAAACAGCAGTTACTGTCCCTCAAAGTAATCCCCGTCGATGGTAATGCACTTCTGGGAATGGCTGTACAAGTCCTGGAAACTCCTGGTGTATTCGTTTTTAGGGATAGCCTTCGATTGGGTTGTAAAATTAAGTTTGATGTCCAAAATGTCCAAAAACCTTTGGCCCTTCAGGGCTGATTTCAATTTGGGGAACAAGAAGATGTCTGGGGAGTAGGGTGGGTGATAGAATGACACAACTTCCCTTTTGGCCAAGAACTGCTGCACCAGAAAGGCAGTGTATGGCAGGGCATTATTGTGGAGCAAGGTCCAGTCGCCTTGTTTGGCGTACTGGGGGCATATCTGCTTGATCCGTTGCAGCAACATCCATAAAGAATTCCTCCATAAAGGTTTAAAGAATTAAATGAAGGATAACATTTAGATTGTCAAGAACAGAGAAAATAAATATGAAGAAATAGCATCTAAACAAAGGTTCACAGTCCAAGGCAGTCATGTTATATAGACTTAGATGTTAGCTTTAACTACCAATTAGCTGGGGTGATTGAAAACTCTACCACCAAACTTCAGAGACTCAGAACTGGGCAAGACAAGCACTTTTTCCCTTCATAATATACCCTCTCCGAGGTGTAGATTTTGAGCTATTCACTTTAGAAGTTTGGCAGATTCTTTTGTCCACCAGTACAACAGAAAACAGTGGAACAGACTCACTCATAATTAATTAATTCAGTGGAACAGACTCATTCATAATTAATTAATTCATTTATTCTACATACAGTAATCTTTTTATAATAGCTGCTCGAATTTCCTGCCACTGACAGACTCAGGTGCTATGTTGGCAGTGCATTGATAGCCATACTCTTTCAAAAATCCCTGGTGTTTCTCATATGATGTTGGCACATTGAATAATATGTGCAATGAGATTCTGTTCCGATTCCACAGCAGTTCTCATACATTAGACTTTTAGATGACTCCATATAGGAAGCAGTCCAGGCCCATTAAATCTAGTGATCTTGGTAGTTTGGCTATAGAACTTCATCTGTCAATCTACTGATAAACTAACTGTAATGTGAAGAAGTTCTGAATGTTATGGCTGAAATGTTTTGCAGCCTTGTTGTGTTGTAACCACATTCCTGCCTGCAGTGATAATGAAATACCCTCCAATAACTCCAGAAGTACATCTTGATGGAAAATATGATAGATTCAGGGCCAGTTGCACAAGTCTTATTCTGCAGATTAAAACAGGCTTTAATCTGCAGATTTAGCTTGTTAAGTTGCACGATATCAAATCTCTGGATAAGCTACTGACTAACTTAACCGGCCGAATTTGGGCGGGTTAAAATTTATTCTACAGTTATCTAGCAACAATATGGCGGACTACGTAGCTCCGAATCCGAAGTTGAAAATCATCTCAATTTAGATTATTCGGATTATATTTATCTTATTACAGAACGGATATGTCTTTTCTTTTTTTTCTTTTGTATGGTAAGCTTGGTGGATAAATTTTGATTGCCCCTTTCCACTCAAAACAGCTGGAAACCCAAATAAACAAAAGTACAAATGCAAGCTAAATTAAATAATTCAGGGAAACAATAGGAAAAAACATAAGAGAACAAAAGAAAACCCCAGAAACCGTGAACAATAATGACCCTGCAAAAAGAGAAACTAAAACCTATAGGAAGAACCTCAACAAGAGGAAAGCTGAGGGACATCAATAACAGTTGCCATAGCTGTTAGGGAAACATCAAAACCAATCTCAACATAAAAACACCAATAACAGTCCTCAAAACTGAAAGAATCAGGAAAACTGAACTCAACATAATACTTCACAACTTAATAGAAAATCCCATAGCTCAATGTATTCTACTGAAAAACCAATAAACAAAATGTGCGAACCGTAAGAGAAGAGTGGACATTATGGGCAATTAGAGAGTCTGAGAAATGCAATAGAAGGAAAAGACAATTTATAAACGAGTACCAATCATCCAATCCTGACTGCTATAGCCATAGCAGAGGAGAACGAGTGGAAAAGTTCAAATCGTAGGTAATCTCAGTTTACCCACGAGAAGAAGAAATCAATGCCGGAAATATGTAGATAGAAACAGCCAACTCCCAGACCCAAGAAACATGTATTTGTTTATGTAAAAGAAGGAAGTTCTAAATGATGCTGTACGCTGGATCATATTTTATTCAGGATTCAATGAAGCATGATTTAATGAGATTTGCTGTCTGTTGATCTTAAAAAAGCATATGTAATGGAACTGGCCAGGTTATGAATTGTTCATGGAAATGTGTTATCAGTGCTTCAAGTGCTTGTTGTGATTTCTTGTATACAAAGGAAAAGTATCCAATTCTGACAAACATAGCACAAAAACTTATGACTTGTTTTTCTTCAACTTATTTGGCAGAATCAGCCTTTTCTGCTTTTTTTTGAAATCTAAAACATTAAATTGCTTAACCAATGTACGTTTGAATCAATGTTTAAGATTTTCTTTTTCATCATATAATTCAAATTTTGAATCAATTGCAAAATCTGCACAATGCCAAATATTGCATTAAAATTTTTGTTTATG
The DNA here is from genome assembly GCA_000484575.1 of Olivierus martensii. Lineage (NCBI taxonomy): Eukaryota > Metazoa > Arthropoda > Arachnida > Scorpiones > Buthidae > Olivierus > Olivierus martensii. The sequence continues at coordinate 17,635 of AYEL01091167.1, forward strand.
CACCTATATATTCATAGTTATTTTCATATTTTCATGTTATAAAGAATTGTTTATTTTACTTAATAAATTTTAAATTATATAGATGGCATTGTTATTTCTGTACTTTTATTCTCTGAATATCAGTAGATCGCTACATCACTCTGGTGAAAAAGTAGCTCACGGTCATAAATAGGTTGGGCAGCCCTGGTATATATTATGTATAATATGGTGGCTTACCTAAAACTATAACCTAATCAGATAAATAAGAAAACAATATGATTAGAAAAGAATAGGTAGCATTAATTTTAATTTAATGTAAATATTGTTCTGAAAAATTTTCAATATGCAGTATTATGATGTATTTGGTTACATTAAAGCAGCACTTCTCAAACTATGGGTCGCGACCCCCATTTGGGGGTTGCGAAGCAAAAATGCTGGGGTCACAAAAATTAAATTCAAACACTTGAATTTCAGTTTATATGTAATTTCACAAATGTCCAATATTTAACGTATGACAACATATGAATTTTCAGTGTAGTTGGTTGATTGTGTTCATCTTAATAAATGTGTAAATGATTTATGAACTTGTATGTTTTATTTCATATTTAATACCTGGGGTCGCAAAAAATCTCGTAATGAAAAATGGGGTCATGAATGAAAAAAGTTTGAGAAGTGCTGCATTAAAGCCTGGATTCCACGTCACCAGAACCTACTGCAGAAATAGACAACAGATGCCCAAATCTGATTCCTGTTTATAATGTACTGCTTGGCAAATTGTGAGCAGAAAAATAGAGCAGACAAAATTTCAACTTTTAAATTTCTGCACCTCTCACTGTTATAGTTTTATCCAATCATATATCTTGCTTGGAGCAATGTTTGTTTGATGTCATGAACTGAAATCTTAAAAATCAAAATGGTGGAAACAATAGATAAGTTGATCAACTTACTCAAAATAATATTCTTGGTCTTGAGAGCGAAGCTCTCAAACTAGTCGAGTATGGAAACCATATTTCTCTCTATTTTGAAAGATATTTTTTGTCCAAAATCTATAGTGTCTTTTTTGTCTTTGTTTTAATTTCAATATTAATAAGGAAATTTTTGCCAAAGACAATAACTGTGTTAAAATCATTGTGTAATCATCCATTTTTGTTTGACTTTTAAACAATCACAAGAGGCCGCTGTAATATATGAAACTGTTCCAAATTTCTGCTTTAGTGGAAACAAAGTAGAGCAGAAGACAGACAACAGCAAATTATTCTGTTTCTGTTGGTTGTTTGCTGTTTCTAGCGATGTGGAATCTAGGCTTAGCAGAAATATAAGCAAATGTTAGAAGTGTAATTTTATCAGTTTCAAAAAGATAGTGTATATCAAGGCAAGTGAATTTCATTTGTATTTACATATTGCGGCATCAAAAGTACATATGCAGAAATATACTGGAACGATAACAAAACTGTGTAATGTGAGTCCCAGAACAATACAAATGCAGAATTTTATGGCTCAAAGCAAAATATTGTTTTAATTCTTTTATGGCACAACTTCAAAAAAAAATGCAAACTGAGATGATTATGAAGTGGATCTGAATGTAATTGGAATTTTCATTTTTGGATACTAATCTTTCTTTGAATATATTAGATATTGAAATTATTGAAACTGTGAATTTATTAATAAATTTTGATTTTTCTGATTTCATAGCAGATGATGGTCTTTCCACTACAAACTGAATTGTACTATATTATATAGCTATGTACATAATTTTAAATGCTTTTTATGAATGTTTAGCATTTATTTATTGCAATTAATGTTCATATTTTTGAATTTTTTATACAGATATCCCTCCTATAACACAGTAAATAGATTCCTGAAAAACACCATGTTGTGTGAAACCATGTTATATGAGACCTGCAGCCAATACAAAAAGGAGAATTACATTCTAAAACCAATTAAAAATAAATAACTTTCTTTAATTGCACATAAGAAACTTAAATTTTATTAAGAATATTAATAACATGAAACATAAAAGAAAGAAAAAATATATATGTAAGACCCTAAAAAAAAAAATATGTGTCAAACAAAAGGAAAGAAAAAGTATACTGCCTATATAATCTTCATTTAATAATTATTTTTCTTTAGCAATATCAACTTCACTTTCTGAGCTTTTTTTATGCATTTAAAGTTTGTATATCTTCTGCTCTCTTTATAAAATCTGAAATCTAACCCACTACAAGCTGCTGGAAAACAATTGTTCCTTAACATATCCCCAAAAAAATTTATGAATAAAAAATTTTTCTTCTTTCACACTCCTCTACTGAAGTATAAAAACTTCATTTTTATCCAGGAACTGAATGTTTGGAACGCAAAATACTCAATTGTCATCAATTAACTCAATTTCAAATTGAAATTGAAAATAGACTGCATATTGTCCCTCTTATGGAAAACTAGTGAAATTACATTTATAACTAATTTTAAAAAAGTATCTACCAATGATTACCTTTTATGTGTATATTGTGTATCCCTAATATAAATTTACAAAAATTAACGAAAATGTTTTCTGTTGTAGAGAGTAAACATAGTTTTCAAAATGTGTTAAGTAAAAACCATGTTGTATAAGTACCATGTTATATGAGGTTTTCTGCAATTTTCAAATTATGTTAGAGCAAAACCTTGTTGTAGGAAGTCATGTTATAGGAGGGATACCTGTCTTTCATATTTGGAAAAAATTCATAAATTCAGGAACTCATAAACTGAGAACATCCTGCACTTTAATAAAACTAATAGACAAAAGAATTCATTTACTTAAAAGCATTGGATAGATTTAGCATATTCCAATAAAATGAAAAAATATCATAGTTCAAATTTATATACAGATAAAAATATATATATATATATATATCTGGAAATGAAGGACATAATTTTATGTTGTTGGAAAATTTTTTTAAAGTGCAATAAGTACATTATGGATTCTCATATAATCAGTATATGCCAAACCTGGCTTTAATACTAAATCTTTTAATGAAAGTAGAAATGAATTTTATTTTAAAAATCAATTGTAAACACTATAAATTTGATATAAAAATATATCTGATAGAATTATTGAAGAAAATTTGCAAGGAAATTGTAAAACAATCAGTTATTCATATAATTGACATTATCCAAATTTTGTTATTTGGATTGTATAAATATCCAAATAACAAAATTTTTTACCAAAACAATTTGAAGACTCAATATGCTAGAAAAATTTATTAAAATATGAATGTTTCTTTGAAAGAGCAAAAATTATCTTTGCAAAATAAAAAAGTGGTCAAATTGTATGCATTTATACAGTTTGTTAAATAGAAAAATTCATAAGCCAAGTGTTCATAAATTGAGGGATACTTATTTTAGAAAATTATAATTTGTCAAAAATAATATGATGAATTAAATTATAATCGAAATTAATTGCAGAATAAATGCTTATATTTGCTATATAGATGACACAAGTTAACAAAGGAAAAGTAATAACAAAAAGCATCTTTTATTAAATATTGCTTTCAAATGAATGGCATAGTAAGGTTTTGAACTTTATAATATTTATTTGAGAAACTTTTATAATCTAAAAAAATGAAATATTTTAAAAACAATCAAGAGTGGACTAGCAATCAAAATACACCAGTAAAATATACTTGAATGAGTTTAAAAATGCCATGGTAAATATTTCGAACTCTGAAACTCCTGGGTCAATCCACTATTGAAAACAAAAAAAAAAAATTAAAATTAAAACAAATTGAATATTATGTTAGATTTTAATTACATATATATATATATAACACACATATAATATTTATTTATTAATATTTAGGTCAAATCATATATCCAAACTGGTCATAAAGCAAATATATTTAGTGCTAGATATTTACCTAATACTGGAGATAAACATGTAAGTTATATTTTAAATATTATTATTAATCTTTAGTGTTTAATAATTTAAATTGAGTTATAAAAGTTATTTTAAATATTCTCTATTTATGTTGCTTACATTTAAATTATAAATTAAAGATGCTTTTGTTGTTGAGCTATTTGATTGATTTCAATTAAACAAATATGTTATTTTAAAAATAAACTAAAAAATACAGCTATTCACCAACTAATGTAATGATTACAATTTTTTGTAACTTTGTGTAAGATGAATTTTACATAAGTCAGAAAAATAACTTTTTAGCAAAAGTTCTGGATTAAAAAGAGAATTCCCAAAGCTAAGTGACTACAATGATTGCAATTATATGATGTTATGATGCCATATTATTCCCTGAATGAAATGAGACAATATTGAGTCTATGAGAGCAGCATATTACCAACTTTTGTGACAGTATTAATACACACAGAACAGTTGATTTTGATGTAAAAGATAACAGCATTAATAAGAATAGTGTTTATTTTTATGCAATCATTCCTCTGAATTTTCAGTTTTCAATTTTGAATAAACAATCAATGCATCTTGCTTCATTTAACAGTTAATCAAGCAGCCTTTCGAGAACGACTTAAAATTACAACTCTCTGCCAATTTAGAACACAGATAGAATCGACTGGAATGTGCAGAACATCATTGAACATTTGATCACTGTATATTACAGACGTGCAGATAATTTACTAATGTTAAAATCATGTCAATATCATAATTTTATTCGAAATTTATAGCTTATTTGTCAAAATTGTCATTATTTTGTGGCAATTTACTGTAACATCACAAATAATTTAGTGGACTATAATCATTGGCATAGTGATATAAAAGAACTTTGGCTCTCTCTTAGACTCAATATTGACTTCTTATGCTGTTGTCAATTATAATGATGTTATATTACACTTGTCACCCAATGGTATATATTACATGGAACTATTTACAACTCTATTGTTTGATAGAATTATAAATGGTTGATTTTCTAGGGTTTATAAGTAAAATCCCTTATCTATAACCCAATATTTATACCAATCTAGTCAGCTGACACACTAGAATATAAAAAAATCAGCTTTCTGTCTTTTTTCTGACATATCTTTACTCATTGCTCTAATAATTAGAATAAAGGAGTTTTCTAAGATTATTCAATATGGAAAGAAACATGTTTATAAGTTTATAAAATTATCTTTAAGGCCAGTTGCATGAGTCTTATTCTGCAGATTAAAACAGGCTTTAATTTGCAGATTTAGCTTGCTGCGTTGCATGATGTCAAATCTCTAGGATAAACTACCGACTAACTTAACTGGCCGAATTTGGGCAGGTTAAAATTTATTCTACAGATTATCTAGGAAAACAATATGGCAGACTACAGTAGCTCCGAATCCGAAGTTGAAAATGATCTCAGTTTAGATTATTTGGATTACATTTATCTTAATACAGAATAGATATTTCCAAGAAAGATACAGATTTACCATTTATAATGATGATAACTTTCATGTGAGGTTTTGTTTTAATTATAAATATTATATTTTTCATAAAAATCTGATAAGAGTTAAAATAATAACAATTTAATGAAAAGTTGTTATAGTAAAATTTCAAGAATTTCCATCCCTATTGTTCCCGATCTCAAATAGAGTAACTATGTTAGGTTAGGTTTGTTAAGCCGCCATATCCCATGAGCTGGCAGTGGCCACTTACAGAGTCCTCTGTATCTGGCAGTGGCCACTTACAGAGTCCATCACAGGCTGGCTAAAACCTATGATGGAGTCAACCGGATGGCTGAATGATGGGGTTCAGCCCGGATCTCTGAAAAATTGGAGGTGTGGAACTCGGATCCTCTAGGGTAGTAAGCCATAGCTTTACTACGCGGCCAACAGTAACTATACGGTGTACTTTTATCATCTCACATTTTTACTCTCGTCAAGCCACCAGTCTGTCTTCAGTCAGCTTTTCTTACATCGAGTGTGTTATTCCAATTGTCATATACCGGTTCTGTTTTGTAACATCACTATGTGTAAAGGGAAGAAAAGGCAGTATATTTTTCATTACAAAATAAAATACCAATGATTCCCTGCCGTGCCCTGGGAATTTTTATCGACGCGACCTTGATATCTTATTTATGGTATCGCCATTCTTCGTCATAGTGATGTAATCACTATGATCACTATATTGAGTGATGTATCGCCAAATTTTGTAACGTTATCCATTGTTATCTCATACTGATGTTAAATAACGATGATATTATGTGACATCATCATTTTTACATCAATTTGTGCAAATATAATGTCATCCATTAGAACAAAAGCCAGATGAATTTAAATATATTTTCGATGCATTACCAAAATGCAATACAGTACTTCCTGGAATAACCTTGATCCATCGTATGTTAACCATAAGATTATATGAAGTCGCTATATAAAGTTTGGTCCCGATAGGTCAAACGGTGTGTAAAAATATTCTTAAGAGTTAAAAAGCAGACAAATAGATAAATAACGAATTTTATGTAAATAATTTGATTGATAAATTTATTTAATAAATTTCATCGAATAATTAAAATCTATATAATCGATTAATTAAAAATCTATATACTCGATTAATTGTCTGATTAAAATCGATTGATTAAAAATCGATTTAATCGATTCAGTCTTTTTTTAATTAGTCGATTCACTCAATTTTAAAAATCGATTTCATCGACAAATAAATAAAGATTTTTTAGTAGATTTCAGCACAATCTGAAATTCTGTTTATTTACTAGAAAACATGTAATACTGCACGAGAAATATCTTTGATATATTATCATCATATACATGTATCGCACTAAAGGGGGTTACTATGCCATGAAGTGGAGGAAGTTTCAGTAATCTAATTTGTAAATGCCAAATTTTTTTTAGCATTCAACCTTATGATGTTTCCTTAACAAGAAGCTCGCAATTATATTTAATATATGAAAGTTGAAGATAAGTATTATATGAATGAAAATAGTACCAATCGAAAGGTGATGACCAGTAGAGAAAACTTTCCAAAAGGACTGCACTTCTATATGGTGCAGGATTCGATAAAAATGAACACGAAATTATAATATTTTTCCACATACATTATCTAAACTGGCACATTGAAAACTTGGTTTGAAATCCAAGATATAGTAGTATTTTGAATGAATCTTTAACACAATGGAATTGCCAATTTGTATTTTAATCATCAGTCTTTGAGAGGCTAATTTTTAATTCTTTAATGATAAAGATTTTTTTATCAAGATATGTTTACAAAATGGTGGCGAGCATCGGTTTAGGTACTGCAGGTACTGCAGGTACTGCTTATAAAGAAATATAATTTTATCATTCATTTTCTCGATGTCCGCATTAAATAATAGTGCAGTCCTTTTGGAAAGATTTCCCTACTCATCGTCATCTTTCGATCGGTACTATTTTCATTTATCTGCCGCTAATGTAAAACCATATCAAAAAGAACGTGTTACTTATTCATAAACACAAAAGTTATGCAAAATAATATGAATTACACATAACAAAATTTTGATTTTAACTTTTATTAAATTTTTTTATATCATTTAAACATCAAAAAGTTATTTTTCACTTTCCAACACCAAACTCAAAATCAGATAAAACAAATTCCCTATTGAAGTTATACATATAAATTGGGAAATTTCTCAGAAATTTATTTTCTGTTTGTAATCAGAAACAACAATATGGAGGTGAGTAATGCGAAGCAAGCGTTGCATTCACTGTAATACGAAAAAAAAATTTTCTTAGAATTTGTGACGATCATATTAAAACAAATCATGTAAAAAGAGAATGAAATTTTTTTCTAATTTGTATTAAATCAAAATCGTGTAAAAGCACAACTGTGTATATATGCTGAATATTTTTTTTTTTAAATAATGAACTAAAAACTGAAGTTGAACTACAGACTGACTGAAAGCCGAGCTGCAAGTATAGAAAATAGTAAATAACTTAATCGGCGCCTTCGTGTTTAAATGAGTTGCTATGGTAAAGAGCATGTGCAGTAACTGTCTTTTGCCTTGTGCAACACTCTGTACTTAATCTTTAGATTTTCGAACTTTGCGGTTAGAGTTATTCTAGCGGTAACTATTCTGCAGATTAAACCGAAAGCGGGGAAGCAATACATATGGACTAATCAAAAAGTTTCCAAGAATTCTGACCAAAACATTAATGCAGATCTGATGTTAAGAGCCATGAGGAAGTTGCCCCCAACGATTTTCCTCAGCCCACACATGGCTATTGTGATTAGTCAAGCATCACTTCCCTATAAAACATGCATTGTTTGTGAACAAAATTGTTCCCAGAAAATTGGCATCTTTCCAACATAGCAGAGATGAAGCACAATTCAGCCAACATGGACTACTTTCAAGCCAAATTTCTAAGGTGCATAGCTCAAAATGTATACCTTAGAGAGAGGGTATATTGTGAAGACAAAAAAGTGCTTATCTTGTTTTGTTCTATCATTCCCTGAAGTTTGACAGTAGAGTTTTTAATCACCTTGTATTGACCTTTTTATTTTAAAAACAATGGGCACAGCCATATTTGATATGTGACTTTGCTGCCATTACACTTGAGTAAGCTATATGTATAACATGGACAACAAGGGAACTTTAAATTCTGCAAAAATAATGATACATGAATACTGTTAAGATTAAATAATTAAATATCAATTACAGATTGAACTACAACTATTTTACATATTTATTAATTGATTTAGAAAATATTCACATGCTAATAAGTAGTACTAAAAAAATTACAGCATAGTTTTTTTTAAATAAAAATGAATAGATGAAAAATTGTTGGAAATTTCATCTTGATGGGTTTAATTATAAGGTTTTGTAGTTTTATTTTTAACTTCGTATATAATTGACAATTAAAATACAATAAGTTTTGAAAAATTTTATTGCAGTGAAAAACTAAATTGCGACACTCCGCCATGTTTGTGCAAAGAGCAGTTTTGTCGTCTGTTGGTAAAACAATAAATTGAGATATTAAATCATTTAAGAGCATTTTTTTGGACTTAGCTTTAAAATTTCACTATCACCTATTATTTTTATTATTATTAATTTCTTTATTTTATTTTATTTTACTTTATTTATTAATTTTAATGCTCTATGCAAGAAGCGCATTAATATAGTACAACAATGTTTTAACCATCGTTACAACATATTAGAACATTATACTCTCTCTATGTATTTATTTAACATGGATGAAGTATGATGATGATGATACATTAATATATCTCAAATATGTGTAGATATATTGTTTTATAAAATGTATGGTTTATTGATAAATTAATTTTTTTTCTAAAATACAATTTAAGTTTAATGAATATACAAAAAGTTTTTACTTCATAATAAAAATAATGAATATAATATTAGAAAACAGAAATAGTCTTTACATATCCATATACTTTAAATCAATAAATTAAGTATTTTTGGCTAAAAAGGAAATGTTTATAAAGAATTTTTTATTAAGGATATACCACTGGGATATACATAATCAATAATTTGTTTAATGGAGAATAAATTATACACGCCTAAATTACATAATTAAATTTAAAATCTACAAGAAGTTTTATTTAAAAACTATCGACGGAAATATTTATTGATAATATCACTTGAATCAGGGATTGCACCTGTTTAGCCATGTTCAATTATATTTTTCATTTATTTTATTTAGTATATTAATTTTCGAAATTAATATCTCGTTCTTTCGATTTATCTGTAAATTCTACTGCACAACAGCCCGTCATATCGATAAAAAGTTACGATATTTACACTCAATCGACTATTTAGGATGCACTGATATACAACCAAATTGGTTTCTTTGCAAAAAAAATGGCGGAAAGAAGATCAGGTGATACTGAGCAGCCTATGGGAGCTATACCTTGTCGGCAAATGCAGCGGAAAAGCGTGTCGCTACTTTCCCGATCTAGTACTTTATATAAATTCTTTCCAATTAAAATTACCGTTAAAAGTACGGAGGGATTAATTTGGCAGTTTAGTTTCTATTAAGAAAATAAGAATTATTAAGAATATTATTAACTATTAAGAATATTCTTATGAAAACTTACATTTTTCATAAGAATAATATGTTTGAAATTGTAGAAGACCAGTAATAATTCTGAGACAATTTTAGAAATTTTTGAAGAACTCGATATAGAATTATTATAGCTTTATTTATAAAAATTTAATAAAAAATTGATTGTAGAAAGAGTAATTGGAAAATGGTAGCAGATATGTTACCAAAGGGGCCAATAATATATATTAGTTAGAATAATTTGAAAATTTTTATAGATCTCATACCGAAAATAAAATTCCAAATATGACACCAATAATATATATTAGTTAGAAGAATTTGAAAATTTTTATAATCTCATACCGAAAATAAAATCCCAAATATGAGATATCACATCTGCTGCTAGGAGTAATACATTGGTTAATAAACATTTATCATAGCAGATATAGAGCTGCTCAGTTTCCTTGTTTTACCTTGAACATACGATGTTTTTCCTTACAGGATCTATATCCTGAATTGCAGCCGGGCAAGAACAACATATTGGCATTTTTCGTCAAAAATAAATAAAATTACTTCTCTAACAACAATCTAGGTCAGTTTACAAGTAAGAATTCAACCCTACGTAAAGCTCTATATCGACAGTTTAGCCCTACGTGATACACATCGCACTCTAGTGACGGATTTCAAAATCTTACAGCAATCGCGTCGAAGTTTGATGACCATATATATTTATAGACTATGGTAATGCTCTAAGACAGCAAGGTGTGTGAAGGAGTTTAAGAAAGATCGAAAATAGTAAGGAAAAGTTGAAGAATAAAAAATCGTCGAGATAAATTTCATAAAAATCTGATAAGAGTTAAAATAATAACAATTTAATGAAAAGTTGTTATAGTAAAATTTCAAGAATTTCCATCCCTATTGTTCCCGATCTCAAATAGAGTAACTATGTTAGGTTAGGTTTGTTAAGCCGCCATATCCCATGAGCTGGCAGTGGCCACTTACAGAGTCCTCTGTATCTGGCAGTGGCCACTTACAGAGTCCATCACAGGCTGGCTAAAACCTATGATGGAGTCAACCGGATGGCTGAATGATGGGGTTCAGCCCGGATCTCTGAAAAATTGGAGGTGTGGAACTCGGATCCTCTAGGGTAGTAAGCCATAGCTTTACTACGCGGCCAACAGTAACTATACGGTGTACTTTTATCATCTCACATTTTTACTCTCGTCAAGCCACCAGTCTGTCTTCAGTCAGCTTTTCTTACATCGAGTGTCTGACCCCTTCACAGGGGTGGGAGCCTGTGGAAGGCCTGTGCTTCTCCCCGCCACTTAGTACGCTTACTGAGTGGAAAGTGGCGTCATCTGTTGACAAAAAAAATAAGTACAGTATTGTTTGTAATGCTCTAACACTTGTAAGACAGCAAGGTGTGTGAAGGAGTTTAAGAAAGATCGAAAATAGTAAGGAAAAGTTGAAGAATAAAAAATCGTCAAGATAAATTTTATAAATACTATATTTTTCATAAAAATCTGATGAGTTAAAATAATAACAATTTAATAAAAAGTTGTTATAGTAAAATTTCAAGAATTTCCATCCCTATTGTTCTCGATCTCAAATAGAGTAACTATGTTAGATTAGGTTTGTTAAGCCGCCATATCGCAAAAGCTGTATCTGGCAGCGGCCACTTACAGAGTCCATCACAGGCTGGCTAAAACCTATGATGGGGTCAACAGGATGGCTGAATGATGGGGTTTAGCCCGGATCTCTGAAAAATTGGAGGTGTGGAACTCGGATCCTCTAGGGTAGTAAGCCATAGCTTTACTACGCGGCCAACAGTAACTATACGGTGTACTTTTATCATCTCACATTTTTACTCTCGTCAAGCCACCAGTCTGTCTTCAGTCAGCTTTTCTTACATCGAGTGTTATTCCAATTGTCATATACCGGTTCTGTTTTGTAACATCACTATGTGTAAAGGGAAGAAAAGGCAGTATATTTTTCATTACAAAATAAATACCGATGATTCCCTGCGGTGCCCTGGGAATTTTTATCGACGCGACCTTGATATCTTATTTGTGGTATCTCCATTCTTCGTCATAGTGATGTAATATATCGCCAAATTTTGTAACGTTATCCATTGTTATCTCATACTAATGTTAAATAACGATGATATTATGTGACATCATCATTTTTACATCAATTTGTGCAAATATAATGTCATCCAAAATTAGAACAAAAGCCAGATAAATTTAAATATATTTTCCATGCATTACCAAAATGCAATACTTCCTGGAATAACCTTGATCCATCGTATGTTAACCATAAGATTATATGAAGTCGCTATATAAAGTTTGGTCCCGATAGGTCAAACGGTGTGTAAAAATATTCTTAAGAGTTAAAAAGCAGACAAATAGATAAATAACGAATTTTATGTAAATAATTTGACAGATCAATTTATTTAATAAATTTAATCGAATAATTAAAATCTATATAATCGATTAATTAAAAATCTATATACTCGATTAATTAAAAATCGATATAATTGTCTGATTAAAATCGATTTATTTAAAAATCGATTTCATCGACAAATAAATAGAGATTTTTTAGTAGATTTCAGCACAATCTGAAATTCTGTTTATTTACTAGAAAACATGTAATACTGCATGAGAAATATTGTGATCTTTGATATATTATCATCATATACATGCATCGCACTAAAGGGGTTACTATGCCATGTAGTGGAGGAAGTTTCAGTAATCTAATTTGTAAGTGCCAAATTTTTTTTAGCATACAACCTTATGATGTTTCCTTAACAAGAAGCTCGCAATTATATTTAATATATGAAAGTTGATCGCAATAACAGATAAGGTGATCATTTCTGATTTAAGTTTTACCGGTTCAGTTTCTTTAATACGACAGTCATAATTTGTGACTGTTCTTGTCTTTTTCGCTCTTCAATTCGAAAAATATTTATTTATAAATATATTGAGATTAATACTATAGTAAGACCCCGCTTAACGCGTTTAATACTGTTTCGATATAATGCGGTTTTTTCGAATTCTGTATTTTTTATTGATTCACTTTGGCGCTGTTTTTCAAACCGTAATACTTACCTAAATCCTAAATCGCAACGGATTTTCTCAAAACAAGTTTAGCCATTATTATGGAAATTATGGATCAGTTTATACAAAATGAAACTATTACGGAAATTATGGATCAGTTTATACAAAATGATCCAAATTAATAGAAGTTCAAAGGCAAGATGAAGTGTCATGGGTTACAATGTCTAGTTATTGACAAGAACAAGACGAAATGTCATAGATGCGATGTCTTGCTATCGACAATTGCTTGCACTGAAAGAAAGAGGAAAAGGCAAACGACGTTAGATGACGGCCATGACGACCGATGTGGAATTTTTGCCTGAAGAGACTTTGGGTAGTTATCACTGACTCACCGTTATCACTGACTCACTGACTCACGTACGTGTCATAAGCAAATATGCGGTGTTCTCGAATCCGCAATGGCATGATACTAAATGGCAACTCAAGGGGAGTTGAAGGCCACCTCCCGCACCTCCCTACTCCCTCCACAAGCCGAGTATGGTACGTTCAAAAAAACATCCGTTTCCCGTGACTCACCCTGTATATCACATGTAACAGACCAAACAGCCTACATCATAAAGTTTAGTTAGACATGAGCTTACAAGCTGGGCTGAGATTAATACTATAGTAAGACCCCGCTTAACGCGTTTAACACTGTTTCGATATAATGCGGTTTTTTTCGAATTCTGTATTTTTTATTGATTCACTTTGGCGCGGTTTTTCAAACCGTAATACTCACCTAAATCCTAAATCGCAACGGATTTTCTCAAAACAAGTTTAGCCACTATTATGGAAATTATGGATCAGTTTATACAAAATGAAACTATTACGGAAATTATGGATCAGTTTATACAAAATGATCCAAATTAATAGAAGTTCAAAGGCAAGATGAAGTGTCATGGGTTACAATGTCTAGTTATTGACAAGCTCAAAGACAAGACGAAATGTCATAGATGTGATGTCTTGCTATCGACAATTGCTTGCTGAACGAAAGAGGAAAAGGCAAACGACGTTAGATGACTTCTTAACGAAAAAACAAAAAGTGTCAAATGAGAAAAAATCTTCCTTATCATACAAATAAATTATGTACTCGAATATTTTTAATTTTCATGAATGATTTATGAATACGAATCTAATTAGCAATAAAAAATGTCTATAATTAATATAATACAATAATAATAATTATGTTACAAAATAAAATAAAAAAATGGTACATATATTTTTTATTCACTGTTGTTTCACCTGTTCCCATTATTTACGTATTAAGAAGACCTTGTTTAACGCTGTTTCATTTAGCAGTTGGTTATTATTATTATTGTTTTTTTTTTAGAAAGTATCAAAAAATGGTACTTTTTTTATGCACTATTGTTTCACCTGTTCCCATTATTTACATATTAAGAAGATCTTGTTTAACGCTGTTTCATTTAGCAGTTGGTTTTTTTTTTGGAAACTATCCCCCGCGTTAAACAGAATCTTACTATAATACGATATAGTGCATTACTCGTATAACAATTTACAATATTTCCAATATTCGTTGAACTGCTTCCAAACAGGGACTTTCTTTGATCAGAAAATCATTTCATGAATTGATTTCATTTATTATTTTAAACATCATATTTATTGAAATGTTATAATATTATGAAATTAATTGAATAAAATGTTTTCTGAACATTTGTTAAAGTATAAAATCACGAAATTATTTACTAAGAGAACTGATTAATTTTTAAATCACTATAGCTGGATTTCTTAATGTAATATTCATTCGTATCCACTTATACAATCTGGTATAGTTAGCAATATAATTAACATAAAAATAGCGAGGGTAATGGCTAAAGATAGATTAGAGATTTTCATTTTAGAATAAAATCACGAAATTATTTACAAAGAGAACTGATTAATTTTTAAATCACTATAACTGGATTTCTTAATGTAATATTGATAATTAACATAAAAATAGCGAGGGTAATGGCTAAAGATAGATTAGAGATTTTCATTTTAATTGGAAAAGATATGAAATTTGATATAGCAATATTATCCTGTTCAATGTTTTTCATATGTAATTTAATATAAATTTTGCATTTTGCAATATCATTGTGGATTTTTCAAATGCAATGATATTGCATTTGAGAAAAATTCGCAGCAATATCATTATGATCACTGATAAATTCCATTTTGTTTTTCAAACAAAATTTATCGATTTTATTAGTGTATCTTATGTTATCTAACATGTAATTTAATATAAATTTTGCATTTTGCAATATCATTGCGGATTTTTCAAATGCAATATCATTGCATTTGAGAAAAATCTGCAGCAATATCATTGTGATCACTGATAATTTCCATTTTGTTTTTCAAACAAAATTTATCGATTTTATTAGTGTATCTTATGTTATCTAAAGATTATAATCTTTGACTTACCAGCATTGATTATTTTTGTAAAAAAATCTACAGAAGTATTCTTAACAATCAAGATTTATCGTCTATATTAGCCATGCTTACACTTATAAAATTTGATATATCTTTTCTCTTATAGTCTGTTTTATTTTACACTTATTTATTAAAAGTCAAGATTCTTTATCTATTTTTTTGGCTTTGTCAAAAAAAAAGATAAAAATGCTATTTATGTTTTATATTGTGTCATAAAACTTATTACTGTAAGAAAATTGTTTATCATTAAAAATATGAAATACAGTAGAATCCCGATTAACTGAGATAGTCGAGAAATTAATTTCATCGGATAATCTGTAAAATACACCAAAAAATCGTAATTATAGGTAATATGCATTTAATATTAAAAAGTAAATAATATATTCAGATATTCTATTATTTATTAAAAAAATGCAAAAGAAATTTATTTGTAGTAAGAAATTGTTGCGTATTTATAATTTTAATTTGATTCTAATTTTGATCGCCAATTATATAAGATATAATAAAGAAACGAATCGGCGGCGTTTAAAATTTTTTCGGATTTCGCATTACGAATAAAAACATCGAAATTAAACATCACTTCTGGGTTGCAGTTTAACTCCGATTAATCTACAACCCAGATAATCGGGATTCTACTCTGTGTAGGTGTGCATGTGCGCATTTGCGTACGTGTATCTGTGTATGGTGTGTGTTATAAAATAAGCATCAAATCCCAGTGTAACAATTCATTCAATTCTAGGATCGGAAATGTCCGAAAAGTCCAGGATCCTGCAATTAAAAATCCCTAAATAATAGAATAATTATAAGAATGTCTTCTATTGATTAAAATAAAAACTTATGGATATAAATTTCTGTGGTATCAACAGATAAAAAATGATGTTGAAATTAGATTCTTATGATAAACTGCATTTTCTTCTCTTTTCGTTCTAAATTTAATTAAAATGAAACTGGTTAATGGTTTTTTAATTTCAAAAATGATAAAATTTATTTCATTGGAAAATATTTTACGAACAATGTGATATTTTCTTATAAATATATTATAAAATTCAATATATTTAAAAAAATTAAAGTCTGTTTTATTTTATACTTATTTATTAAAAGTCAAGATTCTTTCTCTTTTTTTTGGCTTTGTCAAAAAAAAGATAAAAAATCTATTTATGTTTCATATTGTGTCATAAAACATTATTGTAAGAAAATTGTTTATCATTAAAAATATGAAATACAGTAGAATCCCGATTAACTGAGATAGTCGAGAAATTAATTTCATCGGATAATCTGTAAAATACACCAAAAAATCGTAATTATAGACAATATGCATTTAATATTAAAAAGTAAATAAATCGCATACATACATATATTCAGATATTCTATTATTTATTGAAAAAATGCAAAAGAAATATATTTGCAGTAAGAAATTGTTGCGTATTTATAATTTTAATTTGATTCTAATTTTGATGGCCAATTATATAAGATATAATAAAGAAACGAATCGGCGGCGTTTAAAAATCTTTCGGATATCGCATTACGAATAAAAACATCGAAATTAAACATCACTTCTGGGTTGCAGTTTAACTCCGATTAATCTACAACCCAGATAATCGGGATTCTACTCTGTGTAGGTGTGCATGTGCGCATTTGCGTACGTGTATCTGTGTATGGTGTGTGTTATAAAATAAGCATGAAATCCCAATGTAACAATTCATTCAATTCTAGGATCGGAAATCTCCGAAAAGTCCAGGATCCTGCAATTAAAAATCCCTAAATAATAGCATAATTATAAAAATGTCTTCTATTGATTAAAATAAAAACTTATGAATATAAATTTCTGTGGTATCAACAGATAAAAAATGATGTTGAAATTATATTCTTATGATAAACTGCTTTTTCTTCTCTTTTCATTCTAAACTTAATTAAAATGAAACTTTGGTTAATGGTTTTTTTAATTTCAAAAATGATAAAATTTATTTCATTGGAAAATATTCTAGGAATAATGTGATATTTTCTTAAAAATATATTATAAAATTCAATATACAGTGAAACCCCGATTTTGAAACTTTTCGGGGACCGGCCCGAAAAGTCTTTTTCTTCTCTTTTCGTTCTAAATTTAATTAAAATTAAACTTTGGTTAATGGTTTTTTAATTTCAAAAATGATAAAATTTATTTCATTGGAAAATATTCTAGGAACAATGTGATATTTTCTTAAAAATATATTATAAAATTCAATATACAGTATTTAAGAAAATTACTTAATTAATTCAATATATAATCCCCATATGTTCAATAATCCGATAAAAAAATTACTTAATTAATTCAATATATAATCCCCATTCTTTGGAAAGCAATAATCTCGCGCATATGAAAGCAGAGCACGAATGGATTAAGATTTTTTCTGAATGAATAAAAAGTTCGTTCTTAACTCAATAATCCGATTCTTTGGAAAGCAAAAATCTCGCGCACGAAAGCAGAGCACGAATGGATTAAGATTTTTTCTGAATGAATAAAAAGTTCGTTCTTAACTATAAGCTATTTAATGAAAAGCTAAGGAGATAATGCCTGAAAATCAGTCTTCTCGGCATAACTGTATTACTTTGAAAGAAAGCTAAAATTTAAAATAAAGTATTTATTTCTGTTTTGTTTAATAAAGGAAGATTTTGTCTTATATAACTTTCATAAACAATTTTCACATTGAAAATATGCATCAAATTGTTTATTAAAATTTAAAATGTAATATTTAAATGTTTTTTTGAAATGTTAGTCATTGATAACGTATAATTTTCATTTATTCATGTACAGTATTTTCTACTAATTTTTTTTATTTAATGTAAAAAAATTCATTTCGATATATTGAATGAAATAAATTCAAGAATGAAACAATTAACTTGAATAATTCTAATTTATGAATGATAATAAACATTGTAAAAATCAGTTTGATAAAAAGTTTGCATTATTTTATTAATATAAGTTACTATTAATTTGAATAATTCTAATTTATGAATGATGATAAACATTGTAAAAATCAGTTTGATAAAAAGTTTGCATTATTTTATTAATATAAGTTACTCAAATATTATTTGTTAAATTGTGTTTTTATTTTTTATTTTCATAAAATATCAATATTTATAATTCAAACATATACTTCAAAAATAGGCATATTTAAATATTAAACAGAATATCCTGTAAAGATGAAAATAATGTATTATAAACATGCCGTTTTGTGTTGTTTTTACGAAATATAATTTATTTACAGATCAACAAAACTACTTGCATTAATCAGTTTTAAGATCTTATTAAATTTTATACTAACAAATTAAATTTTTGTGCTTGTTTTTTATTAGAGGTTAAAAAAAATCGAACATTTGTTTTCAAAATTTTAATATTAGCAAAGCTATGCAGTTCTATTTATACTCATAGATTTTTCTTAGGCGCATGGGAGTTTTAGTGCAATGAGATGAAACATTTGTTTTCAAAATTTTAATATTAGCAAAGCTATACAGTTCTATTTATACTCATAGATTTTTCTTAGGCGCATGAGAGTTTTAGTGCAATGAGATGCTCTTAGTTTGTCAAATTATTTATATAGTTTTAAAATAAGGTCAAACATTTGTTTTCAAAATTTTAATATTAGCAAGGCTATACAGTTCTATTTATACTCATAGATTTTTCTTAGGCGCATGGGAGTTTTAGTGCAATGAGATGCTCTTAGTTTGTCAAATTATTTATATAGTTTTAAAATAAGTTGCGATAAGCTATAGAACTACAAGGCGACACTCGTTCTATGAATGTTCATCTCGACGGCTAGTACCATCATCGAAATATAAGAATATGATTAAACTAGAGCATTTCAATTCATCATCTTTAATAGGAAAACTTTTCCAATTTCCCATAGTCCATATTAAAATACTGTAGTAATTCGGGATAGCGCAATGGGATCTTTCAGTGCACAAATCCAATCATATTACTATTGCATCACCAATAAGAAGATAGAATGCCAGAAGTTCATCATCTTTAATAGGAAAACTTTTCCAATTTCCCATAGTCTATATTAAAATACTGTAGTAATTCGGGAAAGCGCAATGGGATCTGTCAGTGCACAAATCCAATCATATTACTATTGCATCACCAATAAGAAGATAGAATGCCAGAGATTTCTGAATGCCATAGACAATGCCAAAAATGACGGAGGCAGGATGCAAAGCTGGAGACTTGGAATTGATCCACATCTCTTTAAGTTTCTTTCCCTCGACTACTCTATGATAGAGACATTCGATAACAATTTTCCCACTTCTGAATGCCATAGACAATGCCAAAAATGGCGGAGGCAAGATGCCAAGCTGGAGACTTGGAATTGATCCACATTTCTTTAAGTTTCTTTCCCTCGACTACTCTATGATAGAGACATTCGATAACAGTTTTCCCAGTGATGTAATGCTAAAAAAAGTACCGGAACGCTAACCTCTTAACAAAAAATTGGTGTCGAATAGATAGAAGAAATGGAAGACCATGTATGAGGAATTGTACGAATGTGACGGAAGCAAAGCGAGTATGTCAGCATCGAGCTGTGTGACGTTCAGTCCTCTTTGCCTACCCTTCGCGGGATGCGGCGCGATGGGATAGATAGATAAAAAAAGATTCTGTAAAACATTCACATTTCTTTGTTATATAAGTATATATACATACATTACCGAGTATGTCAGCATCGAGCTATGTGATGTTCAGTCCTCTTTGCCTACCCTTCGAGGGACGCGGCGTGATGGGATAGAAAAAAAGATTCTGTAAAACATTCACATTTCTTTGTTATATAAGTATATATACATACATTTGATATTGTTTAAGTGAACATTTTCATAAAATTCCAAACTGAATCCAATATTTTTCTTTGGTTTTGGCAATTCTCGTTTGTCGGTCGACAGCCAAATGATGATTTCTTGGACATTTTTTGAGGTATGCTTCCGGTTTCCATTCGTCTAAGGGAGGCCCAGATTTCTTGGACATTTTTTGAGGTATGCTTCAGGTTTCCATTCGTCTAAGGGAGGCCCACTTAGTTTTACCAACATTGAATTGGAAACGTATTCGATTAATAATCGAGTTTTTGTCATTTATTATTAAAATCATACATCTAAAACCGCGCTGGCATTCTGATGAACTACACGGAATCATTCACGCTCTCTGTGTGTAGCTTAATAAGTCCCTACGTGTACATTGTATGGTCGATCGAAGACTTTCGTTAAAAATCATTCTGATGATCTACACGGAATCATTCACGCTCTTTGTGTGTAGTTTAATCAGTCCCTACGTGTACATTGTATGGTCGATCGAAGACTTTCGTTAAAAATAAGATATTTTTGACATTTAATCTTTAATTCGAAGTTACGAAGTTAATCGTTAATAAAAATAATTACAGTCGATTTCGCTTAATTGGGACACGTTGGGACTTATCCATTTTGGTCCAATTAAACGAACTAATAATAAATTCTAAAATAAAATATGTAATAATAGGTAAATAAATATTAATAAAAATAATTACAATAATCGCTTAATTGGGACACGTTGGGACTTATCCATTTTGGTCTGATTAAACGAACTAATAATAAATTCTAAAATAAAATATGTAATAATAGGTAAATAAATAAAGTAGGTAAAAATAATAATAATAATAATAATTAGGTACCTATTTTAATGTTTTATTAAACCAAAATACTGAAAATATTTGTACTTATTATAAACAGTGAAGAAAAAATAATACATACATGATAAATTTTAGAATTTCAAATTTTAATTTTGCAAAAAATGCATCGAGTGTAATCTGTTTTTTGTCTTTTGATTTTGGTATACCAGTTATAGCAGCAATTCTACGATAGCTTGTATTAAATGGCTGGCTTTTAATTTTATTCAGCAAAGCAATTTTATTTGAAAGTGTAAAATCCAATTTTATTTGAAAGTGTAAAACCACTTCTTGGCAAAGATTTAAAAATTTTAAATAAAATTGACACTGTAAATGAGATGCTAGGTACAGTACAGTAACAGTAGATTCTTAAGCAGACATATACTTGCCAGATGCACGACGATAGATAACTGATTCGCATCACGTTTCAGCAATTCTACGATAGCTTGTATTAAATGGCTGGCTTTTAATTTTATCCAGCAATGATGGCTTGTATTAAATGGTTGGCTTTTAATTTTATCCAGCAAAGCAAGTCTACAATGGCTTGTATTAAATGGCTGGTTTTTAATTTTATCCAGCAAGCAATTTTATATATTAAATGGCTGGCTTTTAATTTTATCCAGCAAAACAATTTTACTTGAAAGTGTAACTCCTTCTTGGCAAAGATTTAAAAATTTTAAATAAAATCGACACTGTAAATGAGATCTTGGTAAAGATTTAAAAATTTTAAATAAAATTGACACTGTAAATGAATATCTCTAGAATGCTAGGTACAGTAACGGTAGATTCTTAAGCAGATATATACTTGCCAGATGCGCGACGATAGATAACTGATTCGCATCACGTTAGTGCTGACAAATATTAATGTACTAGGTAATGTTGACATACTTTCGAAAAATCCCTAAAATATGTCAAAAATTGCTAAATTCCTTTTCTGCTACTGTCCCAATTAAGCGTTTAAATTATGTATTAATTTATTTGTTTGATTTCCGTTCTTTGAGATTTGGCCCAAAAAAGCGTCTACCCCAATTAACCGTTGGCCCAATTAAGCGGAATCGACTGTATACGCAATTATTCAATTTAGTTCAAAGATATTATAATAGATGTAATGTATTCTAACAAATTGTACCGGTACGCGTTCCGGTCCCACTACACCAGTGGGTTTTCCTAAGAAAGATGGGTGGCAGATGTTTTTGTTCAGCCATGGATTTCAGAGATGATGATTTTCTTCATCCACATCCGAGATTGAAGTTATCCAGATTTAGAGATTATCAATATTCAGATTATCAATCCACCATCCAATCAATATTCAGATTATCAATCAGATATTCAGATTATCAATCCATATGTCTTCCTCAAGAAATTCATCCTCTCTTGAGTGATGTGCTGATGGTATTGCCATTTTTGAAAATTTTTCTTCGTGGGAGTGCTACCATCAGTTCCTCTCTGGAAACTGAAGGAAGCACTTTTCATCCTTCTTGAATTGGTTTCCACAGCCCTCACAGTCACCCGTTCATTCAGAGAATCTATCACTTTAAAGAAAAACAGAAGCACGTTAATCTTTCTACATATTAAATATACTGTAAGCTGTAAGCAGCACAGTAATTGTTTCAACAACCAAGTGCTATTGCACTAAAGTATTGCTGCATTATTATTCGTAATAATTGCAGCAATACTTTGTTTTTATAATTTGTTATATAATTTTATTCTGATGACTTCTGAACTGTATTGACCATCGATTGTATTGACACCATTCATCACCAGTTCATCACCCATCGATATCACTATCCTAATAGAGCCAACCTTGTAGTCTATTGACCTTGAGTATTACGCATGAATTACATATCTCTTATAAAAGCTTTGCTCTTCCCAAAAGAAAATTTACTAAAAACAGAAATCACTAAATTTAAATTAATATATAATTTAAAATAATTTTAATCGAAGTTATCCAGATTTAGATCAATCCATATGTCTTCCTCAAGAGATTCATCCTCTCTTGAGTGATGTGCTGATGGTATTGCCATTTTTGAAAATTTTTCTTCGTGGGAGTGCTACCATCAGTTCCTCTCTGGAAACTGAAGGAAGCACTTTTCATCCTTCTTGAATTGGTTTCCACAGCCCTCACAGTCACCCGTTCATTCAGAGAATCTATCACTTTAAAGAAAAACAGAAGCACGTTAATCTTTCTACATATTAAATATACTGTAAGCTGTAAGCAGCACAGTAATTGTTTCAACAACCAAGTGCTATTGCATTATTATACGTAATAATTGCAGCAATACTTTGTTTTTATAGTTTGTTATATAATTTTATCCTGATGACTTCAGAACTGTATTGACCATCGATTGTATTGACACCATTCAGGGCCGCATTTACCATTAGGCACATCAAACGCAAGCTGGGGGCCTCACTCTGTAGGGGGCCTTGAATTAATATGAGTAATTGTAATGAATTACATTTTAAAATCTTACTCCTCACAAACAACAATATAAAAACAGCCTCTTTATAGTTGCAAAATAAAATTCTTATTTTTAAATATTCATAATATAAAAATTACCTTCTTTTACTTCTAATATAAAAACTCCTCTAAATTACTTCTAATATAAAAATTAGAGACCGCTGAAATATTTGTGAGGCCTCCCGCCTCCATTTGAATTACTGTATACTGTTCTTTCCTTAGAATATAAGTCTAGCATTTGACGTTATATTTAATTTATTATACAGTTTGGTATACCTACAGCTTCATATATTATATGTGATTTTAATTGTTCTCATACATATTTCTCAAGTGGCAATAGGAAAAGATGATGAAATCTGTTGATTTCGAAGTGTTTGGCCGCGTACAAGGTGAATCTATATTATAATTTTAATTTTTAAAATTGTCATACGGTAAGCAAAGATGTGAAAAAAATTCATGGCGAAACAATAATCAACGTTATGGCTGTCTATGCTGTTTAATGATTGAGGGCATTACTGTTTGTCTACCACAAGAATAGCTGGCGCCAGGATGTCTAGTTATAGGCGGTCACTATAGCAACAAGACCTGTCCATTTTGAATGGGGTAAAAATGTGAGGAATTGACGTCATTCTTCTCAAATTTACAACCGTTGCACGCGTTATTTTAGTCTTGATTTAATTTTGCTTTTGCTTTTAAAATTATTTGTTTCCATTTGTTATTCTGAATTCACTAATGAATTCACTTTCAGTTTAGGAAAGGTGAAGTCTTGAAATCGCAAGCACGTAAAATCGTATATAATGTTGCAGAATTTTGTTCCAGTGAAGCTTTATCCAAATCTATATTAATTCCGCTCCCACAAGCTCTGAAAAGGGCTTCTCAAGTAACTGGAGTTTCTGAAGCTACAATAAAGAAAGTAAGAAATCAAGTTTCAACATTGGATTCATCAACTTTTTTAAAATCACCTGGTAAACATCGTAAAAGACCTAGTGAGCGAAACTGCGAAATAGGTGACTTTGAAAAGTGTGTTATACGTCAAACGATTCAATTACACGTAAGAGAAAGAAAAGTACCATCTCTCAGAAAATTATTACCCGTGTTGAAAGAAAAAATTGGATTTTCATGGAAAAAAGACACATTGTGCAAAATCTTACATTCGATGAATTTTAGATAGAAAAAGTGCATAAATAAAAGAAAAGTTCTCATGAAAAGGCTGAATATTGTTTTTTGGAGGCACACATATTTTAGAGAAATAAGGCGTCATAGGGAGGCTGGACGACCAATTGTTTATATTGACGAAACTTGGTGAATAAAAGAAAAGTTTTCATGAAAAGGCTGAATATTGTTTTTTGGAGGCACACATATTTCAGAGAAATAAGGCGTCATAGGGAGGCTGGACGACCAATTGTTTATATTGACGAAACTTGGGTCGACAGCAACTTGACATTTAAGAAATGTTGGCAAGATGACACAGTTTTGGGAGTCACAGCAAATGTCAATGCGAAAAATAGACTTATAATTGTTCATGCTGGATCATCAACAGGTTTTCTTACGGAGGCTCAACTAATATATAAAGCTTCAACAAAAAACGGTGACTATCACAGGCAGATGAACTACGAAAACTTCAAGAAATGGGTGTTGGAAAAACTTCTTCCAAATTTGCAACCGAACTGTATCATATGTATGGATAATGCCCCGTATCATACGACTATTGAAAACTGCACTCCTACAAAGTATTCTACAAAAAAAGTTATGATAGATTGGCTGAATAACAACGGAATATACTGCAATGAACAAATGCGGAAAGCGGAACTGTTTTCTCAGAAGCTCAACTAATATATAAAGCTTCAACAAAAAATGGTGACTATCACGGGCAGATGAACTACGAAAACTTCAAGAAATGGGTGTTGGAAAAACTTCTTCCAAATTTGCAACCGAACTGTATCATATGTATGGATAATGCCCCGTATCATACGACTATTGAAAACCGCACTCCTATAAAGTATTCTACAAAAAAAGTTATGATAGACTGGCTGAATAACAATGGAATATACTGCAATGAACAAATGCGGAAAGCGGAACTGTTTTCACTCATAGACAGTAATCGTCCAAAGAAAATCGTCTATAAAATTGATAATTTAATAGAGAAAGAAGGACATGAAGTTCTTCGACTCCCCCCTTATCATTGCGATCTCAATGCAATAGAATTTGTGTGGTTCTCTGTGAAAAGGAAAGTAAAAGAACAAAATGTTACTGGTGATTTAAGTTTGGACAATCTAAAATCTCTTCTTCAAACAGCTATCACTGAGGTTACTTTGGCAGAATGGACAGCGCATTGCAAACATGTGGAAAAAGTTGAAAATAATTACTGGGAGAAAGATGGATTGCTAGAGGATTTAGTGGACAAACTGTCGTTTGACATCAATACCGGTAATTCTGATTCAGAAGATGTGGAAAAAGTTGAAAATAATTATTGGGAGAAAGATGGATTGCTAGAGGATTTAGTGGACGAACTGTCGTTTGACATCAATACCGGTAATTCTGATTCAGAAGATACCGAAAGTTCTGAAAGTGATTTAGAGGACTTTCAAATACTTGAATAAAATTGTGAAAGGTTAGAAGGTATTACTTTTTATATTTTTAATGATTAATAAATCTCTCGGCCCTTGCAAATTGTTTGAAAATACAAGCTGAAATTTATAATAATCACTAAAATATTAATACAATGACTGAACTTCAAAGTCAGTCATTTTAATTCCATTAATAATTATTAATGGTTATGATGATATTAATTTTGAAACTATTATTTAAGTTCATTTAAATTCATTTTTATTGTAATAAATTTTATGATTAACTCATATTGATTCATATTTTATTTTCATTTGTAAAATATAAATATTAGCATATAATTAATATATGAAACAGCTTTCTTTTATTTGATGAACGATTTAAGTAATTACAAAAAGAAAATGATGATGATAAAAACATCGCCATCACGCCATCAAGGTGTTCAGTAAGCCAAAATGGATGCCTTTCTTCTCGTTTCCTGTCAAAAATGAAGCGAGTCTTGTTTCCACGGCAACAGACATGCACAGACTTCTTGGCGGCCAGTCTTGTTTCCACGGCAACAGACATGCACAGACTTCTTGGCGGGAGCGTAGACAAACAGTAAATAATTCAAGGAAATATGATATTAAAAGCTTAAAAAATACAAATGGATGTATTATTAGCATAAATATTAATTATCAAGACAATAAATGATAATTTGTATTATTCAATAAAGAATATTTATAAACAGGAATTAGTTTGCCATTGTTTAAACATAATTGGAATCACTGATTTCAGATGAATTTTTATTTTCCTGAAATCAATAACTATGGAAAAATTTCAATGTTTATATATATTTAAGATGATAAAGATTTGATTATTTAAAAAAAAATCCAATTTTCTAACTCTTTATTGCTTAAATATTTTATGGAAAAATTTCAATGTTTATATAGATTAAAGATGATAAAGATTTGATTATTTAAAAAAAAATCCAATTTTCTAACTATTGCTTAAATTACTATGAGTCACATTGGAGTATTAATGGAATTTGTTGTGAAAGTAATTAAAAAAAATCCAATTTTCTATATCTTTATTGCTTAAATTACTATGAGTCACATTGGAGTATTAATGGAATTTGTTGTGAAAGTTATTGCTTAAATTACCGAGTCACATTGGAGTATTAATGGAATTTGTTGTGAAAGTAATGAAATATGTAATTTTTCAATAATTATTTCAAATCAATCCTTCTAACCTAATTTAATAAATTCATCATGTTATCTCTTATCTGCTTTATTAATTATCACATTAATAGGAAAATTAAATTTTATTTAAAAAAAATTCAACCATATCTACTTTATCATCTTCAGAAATACAATAGAATACAATTATAACAGTTTCAATTCTATTTAAAATATGAATTTTATATTTTAAATAGAATTGCAACTGTTTGTAATTGCAAGTATTATAAAACATATTTTATAATATTTAAATTCATAGCAGCATGCCAAACATCAACTGGTTTTCACAATGGTTATGAATTTTGTTTAAAACCTAGTACAACCATATACGACAAATATCAATTATCTACTAATAATTAATAACATAAGACAAAAATGAACAGTAGCATGTCAAACATCAACTGGTTTTCATAATGATTATGAATTTTGTTTAAAACCTAGTACAACTATATATGACAAATATAAATTATCTACTAATAATTAATAACATAACACAATAATAATACAATAACATTAATACAATAATAATAATAATAATAATAATACAATTTAATTGTTTAGCTATATATTTTCCATTCCTATTTGAGCAGTTTAAGTACCATAAAATAATAATTGGGCTTAAATTCATAGTAGCATGCCAAACATCAATCGGTTTTCATAAACATTATGAAAACCAATTGATGTTTGACATGCTTACTGTGCATTTAAGTATTATAAAATATGTTTTATAATGTTTAGATGCACAGTAGCATGTCAAACATCAACTGGTTTTCATAATGGTTATGAATTTTGTTTAAAACTTAGTACAACCATATACGACAAATATCAATTATCTACTAATAATTAATAACATAAGACAATAATAATACAATAACATTAATACAATAATAATAATAATCCAATTTAATTGTTTAGCTATATATTTTTCATTCCTATTTGAGCAGTTTAAGTACCATAAAATAATACTTAGGGTATGTTATACAGTTCAATGGAATTTATCATAAAATATTTTTGCATTTCCTTTAAATTACACAGTTATGCTATATTCCTAATAATACTTGTTGGGCTGTCAAGTATTTACACAATAATAATACAATAATAATAATAATCCAATTTAATTGCTTAGCTATATATTTTCCATTCCTATTTGAGCAGTTTAAGTACCATAAAATAATACTTGGGCTATGTTATACAGTTCAATGGAATTTATCATAAAATATTTTTGCATTTTCTTTAAATTACACAGTTATGCTATATTCCTAATAATACTTGTTGGGCTGTCAAGTATTTAGTTTACTGTCACATCATATTTTAGTAATCTGATACTTAGTTCCTTTATTTTTTCACATTTGATATCTGGGATGCTTCTTTCACCATTGTTAAGTTTTTATTCAGTTTTATTAATAAAATTGTGTTTCATTTTTATATTATAGTGATTTTTTATTGATCACTTTTTGATCATCATTGTTATCTGATAGTACATTAATTATAAGACATATAAAGATTGAAAATTAACATATAATTGCATTTCTTTTAATAAAGGAAATATAATAATGAATTATGGTACAAATTTAATTTCATTTTTATATTATAGTGATTTTTTTTTGATCACTTTTTGATCATCATTGTCATCTGATAGTACAGTAATTATAAGACATATAAAGATTGAAAATTAAAATATAATTGCATTTCTTTTAATAAAAGAAATATAATAATGAATTATGGTACAAATTTAAATTAATTTCTAAATTATATTTAAGCATAATATAAAGCTTGAAAATTAAAATATAATTGCATTTCTTTTAATAAAGGAAATATAATAATGAATTATGGTACAAATTTAAACATATAAAGATTGAAAATTAACATATAATTGTATTTCTTTTAATAAAGGAAATATAATAATGAATTATGGTACAAATTTAAATTAATTTCTAAATTATGTTTAAGCATAATTTAGAAATCAATATTGTGTAAGAAATATTTTTAATCACAGTTGTCTTCATAAACTCTTTGGAAATGAGACTGCTATATGTTTTTAAGTTAGTGTTTGTGCAGAATTTAAATTATACTGTTTTTAGCAAATTGCATGATTTTTATCAATAATGACATCAATATTTTTAATAATTCTGTAATCAAGGTTTTTTAATGCTTAGATTTTTCATATTTTGTATATTTCTAATCCTTTAATAAAGCATAAACAATATTTTTAATATTTCTGTAATCAAGTTTTTTTAATGCTTAGATTTTTCATATTTTGTATATTTCTAATCCTTTAATAAAGCATAAAATATTTTTATTTTTTCTACATTTTTCAATACTTTTATTGAGATAATGTAAATAATTTTCCAGTAATTTATTTTTAATATTAATTTCTTTATAAATGAAAAAAAATTATGTGAATATATTTAAATTATTTGATTTTAAATAAGAATATAATTCATTTAAATATTAAAATATTTTTTTTTAATTTTAGGTGTATTTTTCACTCCTCCGTCAAATCGACGTCAACGCTTGCTCTGAGGTCGTCTGAGAGATGCGCGGCCATAAGAGAATGTTGAAAAACGCGATGTCGAACATATAGGTCTAAAATTAAAAACATCCTCGCCAGTCATAAAATTCTCAAACTCCGGACATTAGGCGCATTCGGCAATTCAGAATTCTGCTCAGACTTCCCATATTCGATGTTACTTATTGTTTTTGTTTTCATTTTCAAAAATAAATTGAAAAAGTATAAGCATTAGTTTGTTTTCATTTTCAAAAATAAATTGAAAAAGTATAAGCATTAAATTTGTCTTCTAAAATTAATGAATCCAATCTTCCTTTAATCCTTATCTCATTTTACACGGTTATAAAGAACATACCTTTAATCCTTATCTCATTTTACACGGTTATAAAGAACATATCCTGTCTAAAAATTAATGAACCAATCCCCTTTTTTTTCTTTAATTCTTATCTCATTTTACACGGTTATAAAGAACATATCCTCACTTTTCTTTACCTTCTATAGATTGATTTACACGGTTTACAGTTTAATTGAACATATCCTTCTATTAGAAGTTATAAAGAACATATCCTCGACTTTTCTTTATCTTCTTTAGATCGATTGGTTTACAGTTTAATTGAACATATTTATTTTGTATGAATTCTGCATCTTTACAATTTAATTGAACATATCCTTCTATTTTGTATGAATTCTGCATCTCGTTTTACATGGTTTCAACATATCCTTCTATTTTGTATGAATTCTGTGTCTCGTTTTACACGGAGTTTGCATGATTTTTCCAGGAACGTATCCTACCGTGTAAATTGAGGGCTGAATGTACATTGTTTGTTAACTTTACAACCAGGAGCAGCTATTTAGTATCATGATGCAAGTGATTTATAAGGGAGTGTCTTCTAATTAAGGCCAGTGCCATCTGCATTGTAAACATCATCCTTGAAAAATCTTTTTTCTTGCAACATTTTCAGAAAAGTCTTTAAAACCTTCTATTGCTGAGATATTAGTTGATAGAATTTCTCCTTGAATTTTAAGCTCTGTTATACCATAGCAAGATTTCAAATTTTTCAACAATCTTGTACTGGCTTTAAATTCAGATAACCTTTCAAGTTTTTAATTCAAGTGTAATGCTTTTTGCATAACAGAGGTCTAAAATACGTCTGCCTTGACTTCTTTTTTATAGTAACTATAAAATAAACAGCTGTGTATACTTTGCATGATCTTCTCAGTGGGTCAACATCAGCTTTATGTATTTTACAGCTGATTTTGATCCACTGAGAGGGTCAAAAATGACTACGAGTAATTCCACACCTGCTGGAGTTTACACTGTCTATACAAAAACACAAGCCTTTAAAACAGGTAGATGATGATAAGAAACACAAAACAAATTTAATTAAAACGTTTTCGGTCAGTTTATTGACCCGCTTCAGTAACTTACACAAATTCAATAAACTGACTGAAAATGTTTTAATTAAATTTGTTTTGTGTTTCTTATCATTATCTACCTGCTTTAAAGGCTTGTGTTTTTGTATAGACAGGGTCAAAAATGTTTCTATTAGTAAAAAACTTATAATTTCTCATCACTAGCTTTTATCATAGTTTTTTTAGAACTATCTTCATTGTCTAATTTTGAAGCAAACTTCAATTTTTTTTGTTCTTTATGTCAGATATGGTGACTTTTACCAATATTAAAAATCTTAGGTCAAAATAGATGTACTCTTGCTTTCTCAGTCTATTAATAATTGCTATCTCATCTTCAATTTACAACATATTGCAGTTTCTTTTGCCTTCAGACAACATTATTAATAAAAAGGTACAGCAGTATGGATAGTCCTTGATTTACAATGGGATTACGTTTTAATAACCCCATTATAACTCAAAAATATTATAAATAGAAAATGACCCAGAACTGTAATAATTTTGATAGTAATAAAAGATAATGGAATACTGAATCCTTTAAGATGGTATAATCATCCAGATTTGATCCCAGGTCCTCAAAGTTATAATCTGGAAATGGACCAGAGAGCCAAGGTGTAAAATCATTCAGAATTGAACTCAGATCCCAAAGGTCATAAGTCATTGCTTTACTACATTTTTCAATAAAACAAAGTATTTCCAGCCACTATGCTATGAAAATAGCCAAGTTCAGAATATCATAAAGGCCATTGTAAGATCAGAATATCAAATGTTGAATGATTGTAATTTAAGAATTAACTGCATTAAAATTAAAAAGCAAAATGATACAGTATTTCGCTTTGATACAGTCACAAACAAAATTGGAACATTGAATGATTAGAAAAAATATCTGCCTAAAAGCACTTTTCACCACACTCTCATACTTACAACAGACAATGATAGAAATGTCTGTTGTACCATTGTTCATTGCAAGGTAGAAACAGTATCAAAGTCACAGGAGACT
Organism: Olivierus martensii; assembly: GCA_000484575.1. NCBI lineage: Eukaryota > Metazoa > Arthropoda > Arachnida > Scorpiones > Buthidae > Olivierus > Olivierus martensii. Next base: position 49,924 of record AYEL01091167.1, read on the forward strand.
ATCTCAAGTCCACATAATAGCTAAGAGAACATCTGCTTTTTAATTCCTATAATGAAAAAGTAAGACTATTTTTATGTTATATTGCATATATTTTCAAATAAATAATTGGAAACAAATGCATTAAGTGGCAGGATAATATTTCAGCATAACAACCATTGCACTAAAAGTAGATACTACAATGTGTTTTGGGCAACAGTGATTCAGATAATTAATGTTGTACTGTAGGGATTAGCAACCTGTGACCCACAGGAACATTTGAAGTGACCTGCCAAAGAATTTGATTACAAATGAGGCTTGCACTCATTAGTTTAAAACTGAATCCCGAAGAAAAAATTTTAGTTCATCACTGGCAGATTATATGGGCATAGTGACAATACAACCACACTTATAATTTAAATGTAGTTTGACCAAAAACATTTTGGTCTACTGTACAACTACATAGATCTGAACCAAAAATGTGAACCCTCAATATACTAAAGTTTGACCTGCAGTAAAAAAATTACGTTTCTTGAATTATGAACATAATTCATACATAAGTTTTGTTTTAACTTGGATACTGCTGTTATTTTGCCTCAAAAAATACTGAAATAACTTTGATTCAAAATTACAAAATATAGTATACACTTAGAAGTTTCTTATTTCACAGTCTGAATGAAATACACTCAGCCCTCGATTTACACGGTAGATACATTCCTGGAAAAATCGTGCAAACAAACCGTGTAAAACGAGACGCAGTATTCATACAAAATAGAAAGACATGTTCAATTAAACTGTAAACCGTGTAAATCAATCTAAAGAAGATAACATTAAACTGTAAACCATGTAAATCGATCTAAAGAAGATAATGAAAAGTGATATGTTCTTTATAACCGTGTAAAATGAGATAAGGATTAAAGGAAAAGGGATTGGTTCATTAATTTTTAGACACAATTTAATGGTTATACTTTTTTTGGTCCATTAATTTTTAGAGACAATTTAATGCTTATACTTTTTCAATTTTATTGGTTCATTAATTTTTAGACACAATTTAATGCTTATACTTTTTCAATTTATTTTTGAAAATTTAAAAATAAACATTAACATCGAATACGGTACAAAAAAATTAACAATATTCCGTACAAAATAAGTAATATCGAATATGGTATAAAAAAAATTAACAATATTCCATACAAATAAAAACAATAAAAGCATTCAAACATAATTAGGCACGCTGCAAGCATGAGGTGAGTTTAGTTGAACTGCGAGACTTGGACAGTAAAAGTTAATAGTGAGCGATAAACTGTGAAAGCGAAAGTGGACTAAGAAGAACTGTGAGTTATTTTGAATTAAAGACATAAATTAGTGTTGTATGAGATAATTATCAGATTTTGTATTAAATTTAGTTATAGTGAAACAAGATTATTTTGTTGTGTGTGAATAAATTGGACTATACGAAATATAGCTGTATTCACTCTTTATTAATCTCTACAAACTTGTAAACTCACAAAATGTGACAATATGATACTCTTTTAATTTATAAATGGCATAATGCAAAACAATCAAAATAAAACCCCAAAAAAATTTTTTTGTTTTCATTTGAAAACCGTGTAAAAGCGAAACCATGTAAATTGAGTGCAATGCAAATCGAGGGCTAGGTGTATTCCTATTATAAAGCAATTTAAAATGTTTTGTTGTAATTGCATCATCTTGAAATGCAAGAAGTTAATTATCTGTGTAATTTTATATTATATTAATATTTGTTGCTAGAGTATTCCGTATCAATGCTTAAAATTCTTGAAGAGTTTTTGAAACTTTCCAAAATTTGAAAAAGAAATTTCATATTCGTAACTTGAAAAGTGCTTCTATATTTCTTCTGACTGACACATACAAACAAACCTGGATCATCCCTATACATCTGAATCAAAACTGACATCTATGGAATAAAAGCATATCACATCAACCAAAAAGAAATATTTGATGTGATATGCTTTCTTCCTAAATGTCTTCTAAGAAGAAAATGATGATAATCTTTTTAGCCAAACAGATCATATGCTTTATTTATTTATTTTATGGAACAAGAAAGTATTATGAATGTTCAGTAGTATTATGCAACTTAAGACATCTGACATCTTGAATTATAATAATGCCTGGCTATATGCAGAAAATATTACAAGAAATTGTTGTAGAAATACTGATAGAAACTTAGAACAAGATCCAAACTATAAAAAAATTTTCAAAGCCAGGGATTGCCAAACTTTTTATCTGAATGACCTCTTTGGTGATGTCTAAAAAATCTGGAGACCTCCCCAGTGAAACTTTTAAAATTAAATATTTTTTAAATCTATTTTATGAAAGGTTTTTGAATAGTAATAATTACAGTAGTGTATAATAAACTGTATTTTAAGATACATTTACAATTAATCAAGCAACAGGACATTTTTATACTGAACTAAAATTTATTTTTAATGCCTATTATAAAGCAATTTAAAATGTTTTGTTGTAATTGCATCATCTTGAAATGCAAGAAGTTAATTATCTGTGTAATTTTATATTATATTAATATTTGTTGCTAGAGTATTCCGTATCAATGCTTAAAATTCTTGAAGAGTTTTTGAAACTTTCCAAAATTTGAAAAAGAAATTTCATATTCGTAACTTGAAAAGTGCTTCTATATTTCTTCTGACTGACACATACAAACAAACCTGGATCATCCCTATACATCTGAATCAAAACTGACATCTATGGAATAAAAGCATATCACATCAACCAAAAAGAAATATTTGATGTGATATGCTTTCTTCCTAAATGTCTTCTAAGAAGAAAATGATGATAATCTTTTTAGCCAAACAGATCATATGCTTTATTTATTTATTTTATGGAACAAGAAAGTATTATGAATGTTCAGTAGTATTATGCAACTTAAGACATCTGACATCTTGAATTATAATAATGCCTGGCTATATGCAGAAAATATTACAAGAAATTGTTGTAGAAATACTGATAGAAACTTAGAACAAGATCCAAACTATAAAAAAATTTTCAAAGCCAGGGATTGCCAAACTTTTTATCTGAATGACCTCTTTGGTGATGTCTAAAAAATCTGGAGACCTCCCCAGTGAAACTTTTAAAATTAAATATTTTTTAAATCTATTTTATGAAAGGTTTTTGAATAGTAATAATTACAGTAGTGTATAATAAACTGTATTTTAAGATACATTTACAATTAATCAAGCAACAGGACATTTTTATACTGAACTAAAATTTATTTTTAATGTGAAGAGTGGGCTTGATGTTTTTTAACAATTACTGTCAAAATTTTAGATTATTATTTTCTATTGAATATTAAAATTTCTAAAAAATCTCCTAAAGACCTATTTATTTCTCACCGATTCTCTAACAATCTTTTAACTCTCATTGATCCCTTGAGGGACGGTACAGACTACAGGGGGGTCTTCTTCTTTTGTATGGTAAGCTTGGTAGCTAAATTTTGATTGCCCCTTTCCACTCAAATCGAGTACTAAGGGAATGACTACAGGGGGGTCAATACTGATCACTTTGGCACTTTTGCTTTTAAGCATCTAAATAAATACATGGAAGAAAAGCAATTTCAAAAAATCATGATATGAAAACAATGGTACCAATATGTTTCAGATCATTGCATCTCATTTTTATCAAAGATGGAATCTACAATCTTATAGCAAAGAAGGATAATTATCTAAACTGGAATGGTACCCATTTGGAAAATAAATTTTCAAATGCTAATTTAAAATTTATACTTGCTGTATTCTATTATATTTTCTCAAATAAGCAACACATTAAATTATTAAAAAAATAAATAAATATTACTTTCTATTATATTCTTTAGGAAAAAATCCTACAGAAGACACTTTTATTATTATTATGAAATGGTTTATGAATAATTTTTTAAACATATGCCATTAACTTGAATAGGATTTAAAAAAAGAAATATTCCATATTTTTTTAAGCCAAAAGCAATAAATGATATAGAAAAATTTGGAAATCATCCAGCCATTGACAAATTTCATATTAATGAATTTATATAAAATTAAATTTGATAGTTTGTAACTCTGTTATATGTTTTTCTTGGATTTAAACAATTTGATTAAATTTTTTTTATATACATAAATAATCAAAAAGAAATAATCATCTGTGCAATGATAGTATTCCATTTGGAAACTAAGAATTCTTCTCTTAATAATTTGGTTTTTCAATCAATCACATATTTCCTGTGAACCCATCCACAATTAATTTTTCTTTATATTTTATATAGGCTCAATTTTTAAAGATGTTCCCATCATTCAATATCAAATATCTATAAATCTTTTATATATATATACATTGACCAATGAATTTTTTGAATTTTACTTTTTCGTTGAAATCAATGGTATAAATTAATAATTGATTCTAGCTCTAGTCCATTCAAAAATAAAGTTCTTGGCCAAATATTATTTTTGTATTATTTTTATATAAAAAAATACAATAATTTAAATAAACTTATTTATGAATTGCCTAATTTACTTTTAACATCTAATTTATAGTACACTTTGATGATTACAATTGAAAAATTGTTGATATTTCTGACAAACATAAAAAAAACTTATTAATTATTGAAAACACTTAATGATTTTAAAAGAAAATTGTTTTCATTTTCTGTATTTATTTTTTATTAAAACATAGTTTTTGAAAACTTTCCCATCAGAAAGATTCTATTAAATATTATCTCCATCAAAGATCTGTCAATAATAAATTAACTATGAATTTAAAGTTAAAAGTTTGGTTCAATTTTTAAAGACTAGATTTAAGACAATTTTCTTCAGATATAGAAAAATATTGTAATAGCAGGATGTTGCCTTTCAAATTTTTGTTGATAATTAATAATGCTCCTGGGCATCCTTCCTTCTTAAATGATGATCATCCTAACAGAAAATTTCCTTTTTCCATAAAATTAACATCAAAATTAACCTTTTTCCATCAAAATTAACATCCCTCATTCATCCTATGAACTACAAATTATTACAATTTTTAAGGTATATTATCTTAGAATTGGCAGCTTTTAGGCATATTTAGACAGACTGTGAGAGAATTAGAATAAAATAGTGGAGTGCATTAAAGCAGTTAACAGCTTTTAAAATGTCATAGTAAATGTTTTTGTTTTTCTAAAAACATTGGTGATGCTTGGAATGAAATTAAGAAAATACAAATGAATAATGTGTGGAAAAAATTGTACTCACAGTTTACAACAAAGTTCAAAGAATTTAATAAAAATATGAAGGCAATGACTAGCATATTATTGAAGATCAACTGACAATGGATTTAGAAATGATAATGATTTTCAGAAAATTATTGATAACCATAAAAAAAAAAAGAGTCACTACCAAGAATTAATAAAATTGCTGTCAGAATAGCAAGAATAGGAAGTCAATCAAAGAGAAAAGATAAATGAATAATTCAAAGAATACAATTGCAAGGATATGGTTAAAGATTTTAGTCTCATTAAAGAAGCATTGACTGTATTCAAAAAGCAAATGTTAATACATATAACAGCTAAAGACACTGTGAATACCTTTGCTTTTCAAGATTTCTTTTTTAGCTGCTATAGGATCATATATCAGAAGAAAAAATAAATATATGTTCAGTTATTATTTGATATAATTTCAAGAAAGCAATACCTACAAAATCAATATTATCTATATCAGCTACTATTTTTAAACATTTTCAGAAACTGAGGAATGATTTCCTTAAATTCTGATAAACTGAACTCTAATTCTTTTTTCATTTTTCAATTAAAGATCACTTATTTTCATAATTTATTTTATTTTTATCCATGAAAAACTTGGTATAAACATGTTTCTGTATCTTATTTTTCACAAATTTAATACTAAAAAAACTGAGTTTGCCTGTCGATGTAGCTTACTTGCAAATGACCAGATATTTGCAGAGAAGTTCTGTTAATGGCAAAAACAATTAGTGAAATAATTTTAAGAAAAAAATACCAGTGTTTATCTTAGACATATATGTATCTTATATATATACATAAAATTTTAGTTTTGATGAATGTTTTTGGTCATTATGAAAAAAATATTGATTTTGCATATACTGTACATTATTACATGATATTTTATAGCAACTTTATCAAATTATGTGCAAGTTTCATCTTGATGATAAAATTTTTTGAGAAATTTATTTTTGCTTAAAAATTGATATTTATCATATAAATTATTATTAACTAATAGAGAGAATAACATAAAACAGTACATTAAACAATTGTATATAGTATATGACAAAGAAATTTTTTTTTCTGAAGCAAATTTTATTCTTCTGGACTATAGGTTACCTCTTAAGTTTTTTATTGACAGAAATATTAGGATTGATGTTGGTATATTATGATAGGCAGGTGATACATTACAGTAGAAAAGATGATAAAATTAGTTGTATGTTATAGCATATATATATTAAGTAAATATATCTGTATATAAAATATAATTAATAATAGTATAAATATTACCTGACTTACGTACAGTCGTGCAAGAAAGTAAATCACCACCCTTATGCCGATCGGCTTAGTGGTGACGTCAAGGAATGAACTGTGACGGCACTTTCCAATCTGACAAACTTAATAAAAATGAAAACAAAACGAACAAAATAAATTAAAGCTAATTAGTATATTAACATACATTTATTACAATAGTTAGATAATATGTAATAAATATGAAATCTAATCTTAATAAAAACATTTTCTTTGGTGAAAGATTGTTACAGAAATGTAATTGAGATAATTTGCATACTATTTGTGATGCGCCTTATAATTTAATACTTTACATTTTCGATGACTTTTTACGAAACCTATTACCGAATTAGACATAATATTTTTTTATTGAGATATATACTAAATTTAGATAACATATTTAAAATATTGCAAAAATAAATTATATTTAGGGTAACCAGCAAAGCTCCAGAATACTTTGCTCCGTATTTCCAATTAAGAGAACAGAATATTACAGATCCAATAGTGTCTTACAAGTTCAGAAAACTGTAAGATGAAGTTCACTTATGTTGTTTTTTTTCCATCCCTCTCAATTCGACAACAATCAAAATAAGTTCAATATATTACATATTAGAAAAATTATAAGAATGCTGTGTTTATTGACAAAATAAGAAATACAGTTATAATATGTGACACACAAACTATATATAATGATTTAGTCAAAATAAATAAGCAATGGAAGATAGAAAAATAGTTGTTAAACAATTTGCATTAATCTAATACAAAAAATTAATACATGTATGCAATACAGTGGGGTGCAAAATGATAAGAACAACACAATTTTTATGTAAAATTAACAATATTACATATCAATTGTGCTTCCTTTGCGTTTAATCACTTTAATACATCGTTGTGGCATGGATTTTACAAGATTTCAATCTTGTTGGGGTGACAAAAGGTGCCATGCCTCACAAATAGCAGTTTTTAAAGCTACTTTTGAGTTATACTGCACCATTTGCCCATTTTTCCTGTAGATGTTGTGCACTATAATACCCCAGACATTCTCCATGGGATTTAAATCAGGACTATTAGCAGGCCAATCAAGTACGGATATACTATTGTCCTCAAACCACTTTTTTGTGTCCCTTGCAACATGAATCGATTTGTTGTCCTGTTGAAATATATAGTTGGGACCAGCAATTTTTTCTCCTTTGTGCAACAAATTCTGTTCTAATAACTGAATATATGCATGTCTATTTTGTCATCCTTCTAGAAACGAAATTTTTATTTACCGCCTGAGGAAAAAACTGCCCAAACCATAAGAGAGCCACCACCTTGTTGACGCTTTGAAAATACATCCTTTTCCCTCCTAATGTCATGCCAATATGAATGAAGTCCATCCGGACCATCGAAATTAAACTTCTTTTCATCACTGAAAATTATGTTTGACCAATTTGTTTGCTCCTTCAGATGTTTCTCTGCAAACTGGATGCGAGCTTTCTTATGGGTCAGTGTTAAGTGAGGACAACGACGTGGTTTTACATATTTAAGGAATCCAGACCTTTTTATTGCTCTTCTTACGGTCCACACTGATGCTGGCATCTTTATCTGGCTCGCAATTTCTTTTGCTGTCATTCTTTTAGTTGAGATCGAATGAACAATCAAGTGTTCGGAGCTTTCCGACAGAATTCTTGGCCTTCCTGTAGATTTTTGACTGCCATAACCAATTGGATTCCGTAGGAAATTAAATACAATTTGAGCGTTGAAAAATTAAATACTATCTTTGAGCGTTTAATTTGATCAGCAATTTTTTTAATGGACCATCCGCTGTTTCTATAAGCAAGGATTTGACCTTTTTCAAATTCAGAAAGTGATTTCCCTCTCCCCATCTTCATTAACTGATGTGCACTGAGTGAATGCAATTGAAATGTCTTTTGAATGCTTTTCTAAATGATTAGTGACAAAATACACCAATCACGACCCACCGTTTTCAAAATATTTAAGCTGCTCTAATGTAAGATTCACAAAGTACAGTTTATCAATTATTTTCAAAAATATACTTTTTATTTTTAAAAGCTGTTTCTTTATTATTCATTGGTATATCATGCATTTGCTTTTGGAATAGACTTACTTATTTGCATAGCAAGCATGAGCTATTTTCCATTGCTTCCATGTTGTTCTTATCATTTTGCACCCAAGTGTATTACTAAAATAAATGACTATATTAACATAAAATATGATTTAATGTTACTCAAACATTTAAAAAAATAAGTCAATGAGAAAGGCTGTTCAATATCAAAATACTAGAAAGGATCGAATATTACTTTTAGAGAAACATTAAAAAATTTTTTAGATTTTCAAATAAGAATTTTGCGCAACTATTAAAAACATCATTTTAAGATTTAAATATAAGAATAACAACAAAAGTATTTAATTTTTAAAAAAGAGTTTGCAAAAATCTAAATGTTACAATGAATCCACTAATTTATGTATAATAATGTATAAGAAATATTTTTGTTATAAGCAGTTAAATAATTCTCGTAGTTATATATTATAATAATTACAAAGTTCTCGTATTAACTAATCAATCTTATAGGCATAATGGCTACGAAATTGTTAAATAATTTTGTAGCAATTGTGTCTATAAAGTTAATTAATTATTAAAAGTTTATTTTGAGTGAAGGCTAATTTTCGTTATGCACCTCTATAACACTTAATAAAATCAATTATTATTTTAATTCAATGCAGCAAATGCAGACTCGATGCTATTTAACAGAAACAACCTATTAAAATACTGTTTTGTCTTGAGTTCATTTTTATTTAGTAATATATTCACCATAAAATGTTAAAATAAAGCATAAAACGTAAACACTTAGTTGATTTAAAATTAATAATAAATCACACAGATTTACAAAAAACTTTTCCACACACAACTTATCAAAATGAAGGACGTATACATTACAGTAAAATAAGTCGATCGTTGTCAGTGATTAATCAATGCATATGCTTGGTCGTTCATGATTGGCTTCCTCCAAATATGCACCCGATATGTGAACAATAAGAACGCGATCATTCGCGCTTGCGTACATATTTTCGCGGAGCATCGTAGACGTGCGTCTTGCGCACTCACTGTAGTTCCATGATTGGCTTCCTCCAAATACGCACCCGATATGTGAACAATAAGAACGCGATCATTCTCGCTTGCGTACATATTTTCGCGGAGCATCGTAGACGTGCGTCTTGCGCACTCACTGTAGTGTGAAACGGCCTTTAGGTAGCATTAGGGATTGCGCTTCGAGTGTTCTTCCTCCGCCACTAGGAGTCTGGGACTTAGGTGCTGTTAAAGCTATAGATACATTGCAAGGAACTTGCGCGTAGATACGCTCGGCAGGCTGTCAGCTCTTTGCCGCGGCCGCGCCGTACTTCACTGGTTCCTCTTGTAACGGGAGGACCTGCCGCCGTTATTTTTCGCTCTGGAATAATCATTTCCGATTCTTCGGAACCAGTTAAGGCTGGGTCTCACAGGAGTAAAAGCGACGTAAATACGTCGGCGTATCAACGTTAATGGTGTCACTTCCTGTATATTGCTGCGTCGTTACGTCGGAAATGACTTTTCTTCAACTTTATGCTCTGCGCCAAGAGTACGTTGGCCATTCGTCCAATCAGAAGAGAGATTATTTTATTTCGATCAGCTAACTTCAAATAATGTCACAGTAATTAGCCAATAGCTACACGACGACGTTTATTTATGTCGCATCGTACGCTTTTGGTGTGAACATCGGTACGCTTGACGTTTCGTGCGCAACGCATTTACTTCAGCATACTGACATCGCGTTTTACGCCTGTGAGACCCAGCCTTTATTTGCGGCGGATAACGTGATTTTCTCTGCTAATTTTCGGTTGCAATACCATGTACAAAGAACCAGAAGAGCCTTTCCTGGCCGGGTGAGCTGGCCAGATTGGCTACCCTTAATGAGTGAATTTGCATATTAATTCTGCATACAACGGCATTTTTCTCTCTGGTAGAGCATTTCGGAACTATTTAATCAAAATCAAATTCCCATAATCTGGAAATCATGTATACTAAATTTAGCCCAACAGATTCTTGGCTCTACACATCTCCTCTTATGGCCACTCCTTATAATAAATTAAAACTTTATAAAGATTTTTATAAAAGCATATAAAAATTGCCTCTCTCCTCCTATAAATTTTTGTTTAAAGTTTTTTTCAATATTTTGTCAGAGTTTCTATTATATATGGGGATTCTAATATCTGAAGTATTTCTCTTTGTATTATGTAAAATAATAAATAAAAGTAAAATATCAGTATATATGAAAGATAAGTGCTATAGACCAAATAAATATTGAATTCAATATTTATTTGGTCTAAAAATTGGCAGTGTAAGAACTGAATTAATTTTGTGATAAGTGCTATTTTTTAGATCCTTTCCTAAAGATCAAAAAAACATTTTAATTTTACTTTTAAGTTTTTTAATATATCTCTTTCAAAAAAATGACATTAAAGTTTTGTGATATACCTATTTATTAAATCATAAATAATTAACTATTTAGATACTATTTTTGCAATTGTGAAGCAAATGAATAAATGCATTTCTGAAAGCTTTATAATCATAATTTCTCTTAAATATGAAATTACTGAAGTAATGCTTTTAATGAATTTTTTTAATGTTGCTTTTACATAGATATACTTATAATAATTTCCCCAAATGCATTCACATATTTTTATTTTGCATTTAAATATACAAAAATATTACGTGAAGTATTATCAAAAGTTTTATATGGAGAGGTGGATCCATAGAAGCCTAATATGTTTGCAAGAGCTGTCTTCCAAACATATTAAAAATATATATATAAAATATTGTTACTAATATAGAAAGATGGAATTGCTAGATTAGTCCAATATCAACAATTAATGGTAATATTTAAACATAAATATAATATAAACTATACTTTCAATATTTACTTTTTAGCCCCTTTAAAATTTTTTATTCATTCATTATTTAATTGCATATTACAAATAATTACATAATTTTAAAATTAGAATTTTATAACAAAAATGTTAAGCTGTTTTTCTATAAAACTAAAACTCAAATCAAAAACTTCTATAATTTATTATTTTATTCTTAGAAATCAAAATTGAAAATATTAAATAAACTTTTGTGCATATCTTATATATACCTATTCTGGATCATTAATTATAGGTTAATTGGTCTTACAATAGGAGGAGGCATTCATTTCTCACCAAAAATGCAGCAGTAATATGAACTGGAAACTATATTTAAATGACACCTTTGTAAAATACTTTTTAAAAGATTTTTATTTCTTTCTATTTTAAAATGTAACAAGATATATTTGCTTTTGGTGAAAAAAAAAATTCAAATGAGTAAACACCTAAGCAAATAATACATTAGATTTAAGAATTTTAATTCTTGTACTGTTTTAAGTTCAAATTAATTTACAATAAACTTTTTTTATACAATGGTAAGTTATGAAAAATTTATTTTTTATTTTTAATATTAAAGGAAATATATAATTATGTTAACTTTGTTATCGTTATATTAATATATATTTGGTTTTTACTAAATTAATCACACAAAATTCATCACATTAACTGTAATCCTTTAGCTCAACATTATAATCTTTTATAAAATCTTCAAAAACACTTTTTCCTCTCCTTAATAATAATAATTTAATATTTTCTAACAATGGAAAAGTCTTAAGAGCAATTTTATTTTCACTCTTACAGAACTTTTCTTGTAGAAGACAAATTACTACAAATATATCATATACAATGCTTGTGTATATATATATATTTATATATTTTTTTATTATACACCTGTTTTTGATAAACCGCCAACCCCGATTAGTAGGCTTATCATAAGTCCAGCTTTAGCCCGGACAGTCCTGGTTTTTTTAGTTTTAAGTCAGAAATAATATTGTGCGCGTGACTGATATGTTGAAATATAGCAGTTTTCAATCAGAGGATCAGGGATCGAATCCGAGTACTACATCTTTCTTACGTATTCGAATGGGTCGATCCATATCCTCCAACTGTCTGGAGTAGTCGGCCGGATTAGCCGCGTGGAACGCTTCGGCTTTCCACTCTGAAGGACCCGGGTTCGAATCTTGGGTCCCACTCCTTGAAAATATTTATCATGGGGTCTGGGCCCGGCTCTCGATCCCTGTCCTCCACAATCCGGCTGACCCCTCCGCAGAGATGGGCAACCTGTGGAAGGGCTTGTTTCGCCCTGCCACATAGTATTCTACGAGATTGGAGTATGGCGTCATCTGTTGACCAAAAAAAATCAATGAATAGTAACGGCCGTATTCTCAATGACAAATTAATTCTCAGATCAAGATCATTTCTATTTTTCGTATTTGTCACGACAAATTTCGTGAATTAATCTTCAACTACCAGGGGTTATTTAACTCGCTTCTATCGAGGAGGGGTTAAATAACCTCTCGCAGATGGAGATTAATTCACGGAATTTGTTTTGGCGAGTACGAAAAATAGGACTGATCTTGGTCTGAGAATTAATTTGTCGTTGAGAATACGGCCGTTACTGAGTGGAAAGTGGCGTCATCTGTTGACAAAAAAAAACTGTCCGGAGTAATAGGCGTATTCGGCAATTCAGATCAATCTGACCAGATATCTGAATAGATCACATGACTTCTGAATTTCGTCTGACTCATCTAACTTGACATTTACCGAACGCATTTGTCTGTTTCTCTACTGACCAACATGGCGGATACAATTACACATACCGGCATTACAATGTTTTAATATCGAATTAAAAAAATTTTTACGCTGGACTAGTGGCTAATCATCCTCAATATAAATACCATTTATTGAAATAATTATCAATAAAACAAATATAAATTAATTATGACATTAATAAATAATAAAGAATTTCTTTATCAACTAATAATAATAGCAAAGCAACTTTAG